>JAVQJF010082906.1:0-39069 GCA_036023855.1 Gadopsis marmoratus | reverse complement strand
TGGAATTGTTGGGTCTGTACATATAGAGTTGGCTTGGACTTGCTCTATATTAACAAGTGCTATGAGATAACTTTGTTATGATATAGCGCTATATAAATAAAATTGAATTGAATTGAACTTGAGTTAATCTTTAAAAACAGCATCTTAAAAAGCATTTGAAGTAAACTGTATGTAGAGGGTACTACAGGAAGAGGGATTCTGCTAACACAACTAAATGTGTTACAGCTCAAATTTGCATGTTGTAGGTGTGCAGAAAAAAGCCCAGCCTAAAGCCCGGGACACATCGCCTACCTAAACAGCACATGTGCATAGTGGATTCGGCATGTTGTGTATTTTTTCCGTGTGACACATATGGTTCCCAGCAAAGATAGACAGTGAGAATGATATGTTAGTCAGTAAATATTTCACTACAGTTTGATTGTCTATATCTTTACAGCATCTTGGTCCTTGCCTATTCACAGATGAGACAGACAACGTGATGGCCTATGTACTGCTCTTTGCTGATGAACAATTCATTTGATATATAATTCAGTGCCCTTATTGTTACATGTTTATGGAGAGCGCGTTGTGCAGGAAAGTACTGTAGATGTGCTATAACGGAACACCTCTCCTCGTGGATTTGCTAGAGCTGCTGAGCTCTGCACTCATAATTCATACATAATGGCCTCAAGCACTCTACCATGGACTGAGAAGCATCATTGCTCATTTGAATTAATTTCCTAGTTTACTGTATGTCATGTTCATTTTAGATGTAGCTCACATGTCCTGTGAGCCAAAAGACTTAATAATCATGTACTTGATATGTAAAGGTGTGATAATTCTTCGTTCATTCTCGGGTTCATCACTACAGTATGAGTGACACCTTTCATGTTACACATACAGTACGCAACAGTATAATAATGGGATTTTTTGTTAAAGCCCTTGAATTAAAGCTGAAAGTCTATTCTTCAATCACATCTTGATTGCTTCATTTCAAATCCATTGATGGTGTACAGAGGCAAAATTACATATATTGTGTCACTGTCCAAATACTTATGTACCAGACCACATGTGTATATGTTGAATGCCACATTTTAGTTGCTTCACATCAGCAAAGATGTTTTATCATATTCGTAGTGCATCCTCCCTTGCACGGAATAAGTTTTGTACAGGTATTGGTTGCACTGTGCCTACCTGTCATGTTCCCGAACAAAATAAAGCCACGCTTTTGAGCACTTGCTGCTGCCGCTGTCCATGAGTCTACCCAGAGACTCGTGTGCTGGCTACAGGTTTGCATGCAGGTTCGCATGCATTCCACACGTGCACAGCTTTGTGGACCAATAAACGGATAGATTTTTGTGGACCAATCATGGTCGCAGTAAAAATTTATCGCTTTGCGCAGCATCTTGCAAGTGATATTTGTTTAGGAACCGAAAAGCAGAATCAACATAAATATTTGTTAACAATTCCTTTGGAACCGGTTCTAATTTGGAACTGGTTCTCGATTCCCAACCCTAATACACACACACACACACACACACAAACACCAGTTGAGACACTGCCTGGTTTCAAAATTCCATTGGCTCAGGTCAAAGTGTGTATGCAGCTTTCAGGGCAGAAATAGGGACGGCATTGCATCAGCTGCTCAGTCTTTCTATGCTTCACCATCACTTTCATCCCAGATGCCCACACTGCTGTTTTAAAGAAAAGAAAGTCTTACTTGAGTTTGAACAGGCGAGCTGGAAACCTAAACAATACACCACTGAGTGTATAATTCACTGTATCCAGCAGGCATCTATCCTATTTAAGCCAGAGCTCTGGGCTTCCTACTACAGGACGTTAATCACTTAATCTTCACGTCACTTCCATTGCCACTTCTCTCAATTATTCCCAGGATGCTCCACTTGCCATACAGTGTGCCAGCTATTTTTATTCTGCAGCTTGCCAGCCTTTTGTGTGCATTCTGGAGATATCAACAATGGGAGTTGACAGGAAAGTGAAAAAACAGGCTATTGATTCAACCTATCTCTTACGCCTTTTCAATTGCCTTTAAAAATGTGTGGGGCCTGTGAGGGTCTGGACTTGTTCAGGGAATCACTTAATTCCAGACAGCAGCCATTGTGTAATGTAGGAAAAAATGATGCCTCTTCTAAAGGAAGAAAAAAAAAATAACAAAAGTGTAAACTTAGCTGCTTTGAGCAATCATCTCAAAGTTCTTTTCTAAATAAACTGTAGCCAAGATACATAAGAACCTATCTTTGTTATGAAACAGCAATTACATCCCATTAGTGTCAAGTTTAGCCACTGTCATTCCAATGCAGGGTTCGTCGACTGGCGGCCCCCGGGCAACATCCGGCCCGCCAAAGCTTCCCATCCGGCCTGCAGAATATAAATGAATTCAGAAAATGTGTGCAGGAAAAAAATTTGCTCTGGTATTTAGGATATCTACCAGTATTTTTCTTCCTTTTTAAAGAACCCCAAAAATAGATGACATGTAAATTATTTTATTAGGAATGATTTACCAACCCCAAATAGATATTTGTTCAGGAATATCCAGCTTTCAAGGCGGTACATTTTCTGCATCGGGCCTGCTCAGGGTAAGACTCTTTCAAAGTTGCATGCCTTGTGTAATGGTGGTGCTGACACAATAACCTGGCCAAAGGAGGAGATAGAGGTTACCGATGTAAAGACAAGGAAGCTCCTCACAATGCATTGAGGATTTCACCCCAAGTCCAGGACCCTGAGACTGCACACTAAGTGGAAGGAAGGAGGCCAAGGACTAATGAGCGTCAGAGCCACTATCCAGGGTGAAACAGCAAAGAATCATGAGTACATCAGGAAGATGACACCAAGTGATGAGTTGCTTAATACCTCAGGCAGCAGACGCCCGATGAGGAAGAAGAGAAGGTGGAACCATCATGGGTGGACAAACCCCTGCACAGTATGTAGCACTGGATACTACCAGAAAGCAGATGTGACTGATATCGAGAAATCCTACCAGTGGCTGGGAAAGGCTGGACTGAAAGCCAGCACAGAGGCACTAATCATGGCAGCACAGGAACAGGCTCCGAGGACAAGATTGATAGAGGCCAGGGCCTCCCACACCAGGCAGGAACCCAGGGGCAGACTGTGCTTGGACAAATGTAACAAAAGTGCAGTCCCACAGTAGATACCTACTGAACAGCATAGGTTTTGATTTATAGTTGAACCATTGCGCTCCCAGAATGCAGGGGTCCTTGTGGTTCCTAGAGTCTCTAAAAGTAGAATGGGAGCCAGAGCCTACAGCTATCAAGCTCCTCTCCTGTGGAACCAGCTTCCAGTCTGTGTACGGGAGACAGACCCCCCCCTCCTCACATTTAAATAAAGGTTGAATAAAATCAAATAAAAACTCACCATAAACTGCTTTTACATCCAAAAAAAGAAAGGAGAAGCTTGACCTCTCTCATCACTTATTATCTCTCGTTACATCTTAATCACAACTTGGGGAGGAAATGCCGAAAAGTTATTTCTGATCTTTTCTTTGCCTTCCTGCAGTCTTCTCTGCTGTGACGCTGCTGCTGCTCCCTCACAGTCAGGGGAACATCTGGCTGTTTGAAGACTCAGTACTCATCACTGGAAAGCTACCTGGTATGTTTAAACACTTTAGGTCAGAGTCAAGAGAGAGTCACAGTTGCGTTTTACATTTCAGGCCTTGAATTGAATTGAGCCAAACGTGACCAGTTGATCTGGGCAGTTTTTAAGCGTTTTGTTCGCATGGATTAAATATATACAAGATGAGTAAGTGCACAAATATTTACTGTACTGCAATATTAAAATGTTAATAGGACAAGGCCGCTACTGATATAAGTGTAGAGGTAAACTATGATACTTTTTTGCTCCTCAGATCAATAAGGGACATTTCGTCATCCTGTGTCATTGTGAATCTTAAACTAAGACATGTGGCCAATATCTGTTTTCAAATTTTTTTTAAGATTAAGGGTTAAGAATTAAGATTAAGAACCTCTCTTGTAAAATAAAGTGATCCATATTACCACTTCTTTAGATTAATCATATGCCATCTTGTTTTTACAGACAGCTCATCCCAACCCAAGGTTAAGTTCCCCAAGAGCCTCCTCACAATGTCTGACAAGAGCAACGGCTCCTCACTGACAGCGTACCTGACGGTGCCACAGCACCACCTAGCTAAAGACTGCGCCAACTGCACTCCGGGCATCATCGGCAGCAAATCAAGTCAGCGTTAATTAAGACCTCATTCATGTTTAAAGGCAGTTTTTGGTTTGGTTATTAATTCTAGTCTTGACAAGACATATACATTCATTTTTTAATCAAGCAGATCTTACAGCTTGTTTTAGGATAATTCTTAAAATAGTCACAAGGCAATGTTTAGACCACGGCTAATTTAAACATAAGACTATACTTTACCATTTAAACGTGCGAGATTGACTCCTCAGACTGGATTACTCCTCCTCGTGTCTGCAGTGTTCAGAAGCGTCGAGCTAAAGGCGGTGGCGGCCATCAATGTCCTGCTGTACTCTGGCGGGGAGGAGCTCCAGGTTCGAGGGCCCATTCAAATCAGCCTGCCCCTGGGACACAGCACGCGCCTCAGGGCCTCTGATACTGTGCCAGCCTGGGCCTTTAACCTAAAGACAGGTAAGAACGATTACAGAGAAGTCACTGAACTACATTGCAAAATAAGACTGACAAATGAGGCATAGTCAGTGAGACTGTAATAATTAATTTTCATGCTGTTTTGAAGGTGCCTGGGAGAATCAAGGTCTGGGAATAGTGGAAACAGTTGGCGATGGGCTGGTTTGGGCCTACACCGCTTCCCATCTGGGCCACTGGATCGCTGCCCCCCTTCCCTCATCAAACGGTACATAACTCATCTACCTATTAACTCATGTAAATGCAGCTTGTGCCGTCGTCTACTGAAATTTGCATTGGTAAATGTTTTATTCCTAATTTGACCATTTAGATTACCTGGGACATGACAGCTCTTTGGATTTCATATCACACCACACTTACCTGTTGATGGGAATACTGGGCGGAATGCTGGCTTTACTGATTGGATGTCTTTCCTTGCTGCTGTGTCACTGCGGGTAAGAAATCTGCTCAGAAATGTTATCGGTCAGGTTGAATTTACTGCATAAAAAAACACATTTTCTATTTTCTACATTAGTTATTTTCCTTATTGAGTAATTTACTCAGAATTACTTTTCTATGTACTGTATATAAAATCCCTCATTTGCAGTTCAGAATTTAGGTATGTTTTGGATACAGAAATCTGCGAGAGTCACAAATTCACAAAGCTTAGTGGACAAATTAAAAAGGCCCACGAAGGCATAGTTTCTCAATCAGCATCTTACTATGAGTAATGAGGTTCTAAGGGAAAACTCAGTTTTGTGCCAAAGTTGGAACCGTTTTGGATATTTTACATTAGAGGTGTCTGGATTTTTTTTTCCTCTGTACTCTTCGCACTGCTTTTAAGTTTTATCATGCAGCAATCGGGATTTAGCTACATTTGATTCAGAATCTGATGACAGCTGGCGAGTTGTTTGGTTACCGCCAATCAAATCTGATCAAACCACACCCACAGAGACCAGGTGAAGCAGATGGACAGCTTTTAGTGTTTAACTCTTAATAAATGATCTGTGATGAAGCAGCTAATTATTTAAAGTTACAGCGAAATCCTTAACATCTGAAGCCAAGTCTTCGGGGGGGCTTTGAACTAGGTGAAGGAAATTCCACTCACTATAAATAAATGGCATCCTGATTAAATTCTGTTTCTTCCATATACAGAAGTTCTCATCGAGAGCCCAGGAGGAGGAGAGCACGTTTTTCCAAACTCACAGTGGTGAAAAAAGACCAAACCACCTCCACCCACATGGAAGAGGGTTTGATGTTCCGTTCAGGCGACAACAGCCTCGCTTCCTGCAGTGTCCAATGTGAACCCTCGTCCACGCCGAGGCACAAGGCCAACTACAACATCTATGTGGAGGATCCAGGGAGTTGCCCGGCGGCTCCTTTTTATGAGAACATTGCTCTGGATCGGATCAAAGGTTCCCTGCCTCCATCTCACTACATCAACAACGAAGAGGTGGCTCGGCTTCGGGAGAGGTCAGAGCAGAACCGGGCCAACGTGAACTCTGACAACTTCTTTCAAGATAAGCTGGTTCATATCTACAACCAGCCACTGGCTATTATTCAGGCGCCAGAGCTTTTCAGTGCTCAGGAGCAGCACCTATCAGGATGCAAGTCTGCTACTTTCCCCCGCAATGGAGTTGAGTATGATGCTCATTCGGAGCCTGCGAGTAAAGATAGCTACACCCAGACACTACCCAAAGTCCCTCACCATCACTCCCAAGGTGGAAGCAGTCCGCAGCAGAGCAGCCAAGATGAGCCCCAGCCTCTGGAGACTCCTCCCCAAGGCCCTAACGCCA
The DNA here is from genome assembly GCA_036023855.1 of Gadopsis marmoratus. Lineage (NCBI taxonomy): Eukaryota > Metazoa > Chordata > Actinopteri > Centrarchiformes > Percichthyidae > Gadopsis > Gadopsis marmoratus. The sequence continues at coordinate 32,650 of JAVQJF010082906.1, read as the reverse complement.
GTGTGTGGGGACGCTACAATAACCTTCTTGAATCCTCCGTCTCTGTGCCTGGGACTCTTAATGAGGCAGCTGGTATGCAGGCCTTCAGCAGTGTGCATGGTGTACCCAGTGAGCTGCAGGGGATTTCAGAGCGCACCTTGCTGGAGCTGACCCGGGGCAAGCCCTTGTCGTCTCACCCCAGGGCCTGGTTCGTCTCCTTAGACGGGAAGCCGGCCGCCCAGGTTCGCCACTCCATTATTGAACTCCAGAGCCGCCACCGACCTCCGAGCAGCAACGACACCAGCCTGGACTCAGGGGTGGACATGAACGAGCCTCAGCAGAATATCCGCGAGACAGAGCGTGACAGGCCTTCGATCAGGGCCTCTTCCCTGCCGCACCACAGCCGAGGGGGGCGTTATGGTGAAGAACAGGACCTGAGCAGCAGTGAGAGTGGCACAACAGCCACCTGTACGCCAGAGGACCCTTACCTGAGGAACATTTTAGACGGGAGCAGTGGGGCTATTCCCAACATTCCTGAAGAGCGAGACGGGATGGATACATCCAGCGCTCAGGAGGACAGCGAGTCAAGAGGTACCCCTCCTCCACGGCGCCTGAGGAAGGTGAGGGAGAAGGGCAAGACGGAAAAGAGGAGTGCCAAGCATGTCCGCGAGGGGAGGCCTCTGACCAAGCGAAGTTAGAGCATGGCTCATTGCAAACATCAAGACAAGAATTCTTTCATCAGCGCTTCATTAAAGTGTCCCATGAACCCATTTTGACCCATTTTCATCACATGGTGTCATCAGTGCTGAGTGATCCAGATTTGTTTTTACCACGTGTGCTCACACAGGCATGGTTGTTGTTGAGTTATGTGATTGTACAACTTTGCCAAAGAATGCATAAGCTAGCTCAAGAAATAAAGCAGGATCTATGTCACGTCACGCATTATGTAGCTGCGGTTAGACACGTTTATGCACCACGTTCGCTCACTCTCCCGGATCTGAAGATACCAGCGAGATTCGTCACAGCAAAATGTCCGTGTGAACACGATATCCCATAGTCCCCAGCGCTGGCATTATAGAGGGTGCCTTCTAACTGCCAGTAATCATTAAATGTGATCACATAAGGCACAGTATTTGTCTATATCAAAATCTGGTGAGTTTTGCAGGATGGACACAGATACAGGTCTATGTGTAGTGCACTTATCCTCACCATAAATGCCTGCTGTAAATTAAATGAGACATAGAAGCTTTCCCAGTTTGCAGTGCTGACATCTTGTTTTGATCTTTCTGCTTCATTCCACCTAAAAAGAAACTCTGGGGTTCATTAAAAGATTCAGTTGTGTCGTTATTGAAATCAGCTCGGTCTGAAAATTCACGTTTTGAAGTCACGACATGAAATACTCCTTCATACAGGAATGAAACGCGGAGGTACATTGTGACGCTAAGCTGCCATTTTGAAGTTGTCACACCCGATATTCAAGGTTTTAAGTCTACGGACTATTTTAGAATGCATGAAAATGAATGTGTCCTTGCGTGTATGAAAACATTTTGCATTTGACTACAGAGCTAACATTACACCATCGTAGCTGTTAGATTACTTGGTGATTGAATGATTCATTTTATTGTCTAGTCTTGAAAGGAGACTCAGTGTTGTGCTGCCAACTGTAACTACTGTAAGGAACTATTGCAACAATACCACCCCAGGACTTCTACACTATGATGAAGACTGTCAAGGTTTGTTTTATGGGATTCTTTAGTATGACTAGAGAGTGTGGGACAATTTAGATTGCCTGTCTGTTGATTGGTTGGAAGGGTGCTGTTAACATTATTATAACAGCACAGCTCTGAGTAAATAGTAACAGTTTGCAATGTTAAAGAGGACAAAACCTTCTGCTTAGCCCCCAAGTTGTGCATTGTTATTCTTCTCTTTTTTTAATAGCATACAGTATTATCCCTTGATAACTCTACATTAATTCGGTGCCTTGGACTTTTGCTTTCACAAACCGTATTCCCAAACCTTTAGTGATCCGTTTTCCTCTAGCGCCACCGCGACGTTGACGTTTGTGGTTTTGTGTGAAACGCTTGCTACACACATTCACGCAAACCCCTCAGGATGAATTCTAATGACTTTTTGGTGAGCCATCACCTTTTCATTTACCGCCATCATCAGGTCAACGTTTCAGTTTGTCCAATACTTTGATTTAGAATTAAATACTTACAGAGACTAATGACATTCCTATCAGCCTCAGCTGTAATTAGTGCTAATCGGCACACTAACATGCTGAAGGAAGGTGGTGAATATAAACAATGTACATGCTTAACATCACCATGTTTACCATTGCCATTGCCATCGTGAGCGTGTTAGCGTGCTGACGTTAGTCTCGTTTGGGTTTTACAAATACATCTACACACAGAGGTGTTTTACTTACAACAAAGTCACATGTATGCTTGCATTCATATCTGTCCAATACTAATACTAATTGACATGGCAGCTTTTGTCAAATAAAGCACACCACACTTTAATGTGTGCCCATTTGTTACACCGGCACACAGCATTCCCAGAAACCTATTGAATCTTCAGTGTGTATATACTACAATCACAACAAATCAATCCTCAATACTGATTTCATTGGCCACCCAAGACAAAGTCTGGCAAGACACCCACTACAAATACCAGGACGTGGTTCTACTAGCAATATTTACCATGAATTCAACTTTAAAATGGAACTTTACAGCCACAATTTTGCCATATTAAGTCTTCCGTCATACTGTAACATTTCTCACAGATAAGTTCACTTTGTATGTATAAGGCTCGATTCTGTAGCCACATTCATGCGTTCTTTTGTGTGTATATAGTAAGTCAAAATTGTATGTGTTATGTGGCTGTGGTTTAATTTATGTTGTGCTGTTTTTCCTCCATCTAAAAGCAGAGGTCTGAGAGGCGCATCAGTGTGTTCCAATGGCAAGGTGTCATGTGAGATAGGTTATCAATCTGACGTGTTTAAGGTTAGTCTAAAGAGAGGGTCTTTCAAAGAAGCGTACAAGGAGTCAGAGCTTTGTCATTTTAAATGTAGCAACAAGTTGAGCGCTTATTCAGTATGCTTACAAATGAGAATACGTTCTCCTGCTAGTCATCGGCTTGAAAACACATTATATCCCAGCTTACACAGCAACATTAGTTTGCGAACACTCTGTGCTGATAAATCTTGACAAGCAAATCAAACCTACTGCCACTCGTTTTAAAGTGATCTTGCTGAATGTATTTGTATTGATTTTTATGTGTTCTATAAGTGTGCTCCTCTTGTGTCTAGCCACTGAACCTCATGGGCTTTTGTTTGTTCCAAAAAGGGGCACCTCTTGTGTTTACCTCTGTAATGATGGTAGTGTTATTAGTCTTGCCTTTTTGTGCACTAAATTAATAAACTTACTTGATACCAATTGTTGCTCAGAAGCTGGGGTTTTTATTTCAGCAAAAATGACACAAACATAAACAATATTTCAGACTGTTCTTTTTGAAGGGTTACACGTGTGTTCTTTGGTCCATTTCTTCCACTGTATAAACAGTAAAAGGAAAATAAGTGCAGACGCACAACTGAAACCTAAGCGTCTGTCTTCCTCCGACGCTGTGTGTTTATCAAGACCCCGGTCATTCTTAGCTCTGAAAGGGGCCTGCCGTTTGTATCTTTAATGGTTACCATGCCTGTCCTTTTGGGTTGCAGTCTAGTCCGCCTGGCAGGAGAGGCCGCTGTATCTGCGCGGCCGGACTCGGGTCCCCACAAACCTACGAAAAGGTTCAGCTGTGGTCGCTCGCTCATTTTTGTCACGGCGGCACACCTATTAGGTGAAGCGGGGCTGCGTTTTGTCACTGCATTTTCTGAGGAATGTGCACACGAGTCAGATTTACTTAGACGAGCGAAAGCGGAGCTGCTTTTGGGGATAAGAACAGCGTGTTTTCTCTGCAACGCTCTTTTTCCTTCCTTCATCACAGTGTCTGTTGTACCGATGCACAAGCCTTGAAACCTGTCAGTTGGTAACGTTTGTGGGGTGTTTACTGAAGAGCCTGTTAGCACCTCTAAGTTAAGAGAACCGTGTGAGGGAGTGTTCCTGTCCCAAAGTGCCATACCTGGAATAAACAGGTCTTTAAACTTGTTTTCTGGCCGTTTGGCACTGCCACTGAAAAGGCAGGAGGCCAACTTAGGGGAGGTCTTCCTCTCACTGGTTCTCCAGTTCAAGGGGTTATAAATGACATATCCATCCAAGGGGCAGGAGTTCCACTTCCGCAGGATCCCGTCCACACAGTCTGTGTGGAACTGAAGTGAGGGGAAGGGTAAAGGTTTTTGCATCACATTTGTTTAAATCATTTTTAGTTGTGTTATATGTTTAGAATTGGGATTTTGGTGTACTAAAACACAATCTGAATAATGAACTAAACATAACTTTGCTCTCTTAATGATGTGATTTTATTCTACGGACATTAAGAAAATGCAAGCACACAGTGAAGCGCTTTACCTTGTGCTGGCAGGGCAGAGTTCGGACACGCTGGCCCAGGCTGAAATCCTGCAGACAGAGCCGACACTGCTGTCCCTCATCCAAGAGCCGAGACCCCGATCTCACCCTGACCACAGGCAGACACCCCAACACGTTTTCTGGTAGAGGGTCTGCAGCTACAGTGATGATGCTGAGCAGCGAGATGGAAAATAGTGAGCAAAATATCAATAAATAGCAACAATTTCCAGAGTGAATCTGGCCATCTTCACCTACCAAAGACAAAATGGATTTTCTGGACGTATTCAATAACTCACCTGCCATTTGCTGGCTGAGAGGTGGCTCCCCTTAGTTCATCACGCAGGTCCTCTGCCACGAGGTGCCACTTTTCTCTTCGTTTCTGTTAAAAGTTTAGTCAGAGTTTTAATTTTCTTCAGGTGTGTATGTATTTTGCTCTTAACAGTGGCAGGTATACTCTGGGATGACTGTCAGAAGTGCCTCTTCCTTAAAACCACTCTGAACCAGCAGATATTGGACAATCCACTTGACAATGACCAGTTTCATTAGGTATTTACTGTACATTACTGCAATGCGTGGAATTAAGACCACTGCAAAGTTTAGTGTTGTCTGAATCATTGCTTCTTTTTTTTCTAATGCTTGAAGCATGAGGTCAGGAGATTAGCTGGTGCAGTGCAAGGTATTGTTCCGAAGATGAATCCAAGTAGCTTACTGTTCGAGAAGCGAAGGGATGCTGTGGGTGGCAGCCCTTCTTTGAGCAGTCCTCACATAGATAGAAGTAACTGCAGACCGTGCATCTGAAACGATGATAACAGGGATTTAAGAAGACACGGGAGCACAGCACGACTAGGAATCTATATTTTGCTGAAATATCGAGGATCACAAAATCGAAAATGTTAACAAACATTAGATACAGCTACTTAAAATACACTATAGTATGTTCATTAATCGTCATACTGTGATTGAAACTGCACAATGCAGACAGCTTATGTTACATATGTTTTTCTATTTCTTGTCCCCCGACGTAGTTATGGCTGCCACTTGCTTACTTGAAACATTTGCCCGTGACAGGGCAAACCCGGCAGCTGTGACAGAGGACTCCCAGGTGTCTGTCTGGCTTCTCTCTTTCAGCGGCAGTTGAGAGCTTTGCTGCGTTTTTCATCTGCTCCTGGAGTAACGTCACAGAGCTGAAGTCCTCCCTGCACAGAGGGCACTTGACGGTTTCTTCCCTGCCTGAGAGTCGCTGGTGGTCCGCCCACACCTTCATGCAAGAGATGTGGACATTATTGCCACAACCGAACCTGGGAGGGACATGGACAGCACATGGGAGCGTGGAAGATTTGTCTGCACAAGGCTGAAAATAAACAGTTTCTTCATCATCCCTTTGTGTTTGATTGAAACGTCCTCTCCTGGGAATAGCAGGAGATTTGAATAGAATTTTATAACATCCGAAAATCTGTGCTGGTGGTTTCCTCCAAACAGCAGCTGGATGTGCTGTATTGGGACTGATAATGCTTTATGGGGTCATGTCCTGGCCAGTAGTGCAACAAAAGTTGACAAGAACATCTTACATCTTTGTGAAACATGACTGTACTGAAACAATAACAGTGTGTGAAACCCCGACCCCAGTCCGACCACAGCCGCCTACACACCTGCAGTAAGACACAGGCTGTTTTTTCTCCAGCAGCTCTTCTTGACAGATAGGACACACATCCTGGGCTTGGATCACTTTCCGGCAGACACTTCCAGCCATGGCTGGTTGGCACGGGGTCCTAGAAGCAGCAGAAGAATCATTTTCCATCCGGTGGGCTTTGGTTTGGTGTAAACCGTGGAGCACCTCCGTGATCTGTCTCTCCACAAGTCCGTGCTGAAATGAATCTAGAGCAGAGTTATTTTTAACATTGCATGTCAACAGGAGTCACACGGCCGAGGTCTTTCAAATTGCTCACGAACTTCACACAGCAAATGTTTCAGTGTTAAAGCTGAAATACGCAGCATAAACTAGCATTGATTCAAGTTTGGTCTATTAAATCAGCATTGAGATGTCAATATAAGACAGGCTTTGGAGGAATTGTATCATTGTTCTGAAGCTAAATGTTAGGTGTAATAGGGGTAAACTTACATTCATGTTCTCTGGGTAGTTTGAATATCCGCAGTAAAACCCTGTAAAGATTAGCGGTTCATTGTACAGTTAGAAGCGCTCGTGCAAAAGTTAATCTTACCCACACTTAAACAGACAGTCTGTCATTAGTAGGCCTGGATATCATTAGAATTTTTTAAATATATTACTTGTCTTTTACAAAAAAAAACAAAGAGTACTGAGACTAACAACAAATAGTCCAGAACACTTTACACGTTACATTTCTGTACTACTTTTTCACATCAACTGCAACAAAGTTCAAGGATATGGTTTCTCTATAACTGTTTTTACATGCTATGTAGTCTTATGGGTAAATAAAATGCCTGTGATCACCTCGCAATGCTGCACATACATAAAACAGATAATAAAAAGAAGATAAAGGAGGTGTGGGAAATATCATTGGCTTAAAAACTGGGTGTGTTAAGCTGTTCCTGTGCGTTTTTGATACCAGCAGATGTGTTTGCATGGCTCCTGGTCCTTGGTGAACACAGGGCACGTGCACATATGTGGGTCACCCAAGCACACCTGAACAGCACGGACAAGAGAACACGCTCGAGTAAGGGATAGGGAAAGATTTGTAACTTTTTTCGATTATGAGCATCCTGAATCGCAGAATGATTAACCTTGAAGGTCCTGGCCTCTCCGTCCTCTCTGAGCAGAAATCCCGTTGGGCCGAAGGATCTCAGGAGAAATATAGTTGTGCCGAGGGCCTGGTCTTGATGGAAACTCACTGCGTCATTTACTGTGTTCCTCCAGGCACTTTTCCTGAACATCCTGACACTGCAGAATAAAGATATGCATCAATCGCCTACCCTGTAATAATGAAAAAGATCAAAACTGTGCTTTGGGTGAAGCATTTATGAAATATTTGGTTTCCTTTTTGAGTCTTGGCTTAGTACTGTAAACACACACCTTCAAATCTTGAGTTTCACAAATCTGTCGCTCAATATTATAAGAAAAGAAAATACTTTGGTCAAGTAAAGAAACAGGTTTGTACCTGGATGTTCGCTAACCTGGGTAGCTGTGCGCAACAAAGATTTGGCTTTGTAACTTAGCTAACAGATGAAAAGTAGCAGGTTAGTGGTGGAATAAGACAAGGAAAAGGGGTGTTATAGTAGAACTAGGCTACAAAGTTGGGATTCAATGTAGGGCAGGGTTTGTTCAAGGGTTTGAATCTTTGTGTTTGTTTGGGGTTTTGTATTACACACACACACACACACAACTCCTGTCCAATCCTGAGGCTGCGTGGCTGTCACGTGCGAGAGAGTCGAAACGCGCATGCGCCGGGGTGAACCGTTTGCTGCTCTCGGAGGCGACTAGTTCCTCGCGTCACTGGAGCAGCTAGCGTTAGCCTGCCCAGCTAGCGTTAGTCAGTCAGTCAGTCTTCACGACTGGTATGACAAATGTAAAAAAAAAGCTCCTCAGCTACCACATAAGCGCACATTATCCCCCTTTTAAAGGCAGCGACACCACGGCTAGCTTGAGTCTCGGCAGTGCGTTGCTAGCTTAGCATTAATTAAGCTCAGTTATGTGGTTTGTTTACGGCCACCTTTTCACTACACGGACGCAGCGCGTCGAGTTTTCAATTTCTATTGGGAAACTGTGACTCTTTCAGTTTAATGCACCTACCTCGGAAAGCGTGAACGTCTCAAGAATGACCTGTATTTTGTAGATAAATTCACAAACGCCCGTCGAAACTCAAGTTACTCTACATAGGAAGGTTGCAAGGCCGCTGTATATGTGGTAACCTGGCTGTTGCTAAGGCGTTTCTCCCCCTGCAGAGGGCGCCGCTGCTAAGGGATTGAAAACCCTCTTGCTGATTTGTACTGCCAGATTCACAGCAGGTATATAATGAAAAGTCATCTCTTTAGAATAATATACTTTATATGTCTTGTGCATTTAACAGCCAGACCAATCATTTCGGTCTGGGGCTCAACTTGTTGACGTAACAGCATTATTATTGCTGCCATGTTAATTAATACACAGTGGCATTTGCAGCAGTTATAACAGTCATAGATTAAAAACACAAAATAGAAGAAAAGAACCACAGATAAACAAGCAAGACCTACAGGCACATTGAGTAACAGCAGCTTTGCAATAGAGTAAATTCATTAAGTTGCTTATGATTTGCGTAACTCGGACCCTAAAGATCAACATCCCGGACCATTTAATGGTTACCAATTATATCAATGCTTTTTAATGTTCACTACAACGTAGGGATGTCCCTCTGCCTGCCTCTGCAAAAAGGCAAGCAAGTGAAGTGATGTCATCCACAGCCCCAGTCAGTCTTTCTCAGGACAGCCCAGTGTCGCCTCTGACTTTGGTGCAAAACACATAAACTGAAGGACGAGCCTACCCTCGTGTTAAAAAGGCAAACCCTCAGGCTAAAGGATTACTCCTCAAGAAGTGGCAAACACTGTGTTATTATTATTCCGGCTCTGAAAAGGTAAGATTTATGAATAGTTCCAGTTTGTCAGCATGTAGACTGCGATTACTGCTCAAGCACTGTAGTGGTTACGGTGCTGTCACGTTCATTTTCAGGTGTCACATTGAACTGGAAGTCTTATACTCCAGACTATATGTTGCAGGACACATAGAAAACGGGTTTTAAGGAGCAGAGAACCAAAACCGTAGGTTGAAATGTATATTTTAAATGTTCAAACGAGGTATCTTTTAACTTTGCTGTTGGCAGGCTAAAAAGTAATGACAATCCCCCCCAACCAAAACCTGTTTACTTAACTCAAAAACGTGTACTATTGTTCCAGTTGGGAAAGAAAATGGATTTCTGAATTTTTACATATTTAACAGTGTGCAAATTCATTTATCGCCTACTGCAAAACACACAAGTAGACACTTATCTCACATTGAAACGCTTTATTTTTTAGCCACATATTCACTGATTTGTTAAAAAGCACTACAGCAAAAGAATGTTTCCGCTTATGATGAATAAGCTCAGCCAACCTGAAACTCTGTCCCACCTAACAAGAACAATCTGCTCATGTGGTGGACATAAAGAGGTGAAATGGGATTTCCTGGACCAATGTGTTTCTAATAAAGGCTGCTTCACATGGTAAAGTGCGTAAATCCTCGTGTTCTGGCACAGATGGCCCACACATTAAAGGAGAAACTGCACATTGAGTTATTAAGTGTATTTGTAGGCCATTAGAAAGATATCCTGTGTGTCTTTGGGTGTGTTCCAAGAAGACAGTAATGTTACAAACTGACATTTGTTAATGCTGTAAAAGGAAGGAGCTCGCTGAACCTTAGATAAAGATTTTCTAAAGAAATCCGGCTGTGATTTTAAGCTGTGGTGATTATTTGTCGTGACAGAGATACACAGAAAACACAGTCACTGCTCCGTGGACGCAGATTAACACGCTGTACGTAAGAAAGTGACTCATCAGAGAGACTGTGATGCAAAAAAGATTGCACCACTGCATATTATCATGAAACAAAATGTGTTAAATACGTGAAAGTAATTTGCAGACAATAGACTTATCCATGAGTTAAATAAATATAATTTAATTAAAAAAAAAAAAAAAAAGTAGCACTCCTAATAGCCTATGCCAATATTTATCATTTTACAACATCAAGTCTCTGTTACCATGTTTGCCAATAACTATGCTCACCATACATATTTACTCACTTTAAACAGTGTCGTGATATTATTATTGATATATCTTTCCTATGGATTGCTTTGTATCCTACGGAAAACTTTCCAATAGGGCTTATTTTATTTGGAATGAAGCTTTCCATGCTCAAACAAAAAGGCAATACAGTTCATCACTTGCATTTTTTAATAGCTGGCTGGCTGGCAAGGGTGTATAGCTCATGACGAATCACAAATCTCTCCCAAAACAAAGCTATAGATGGTGATTTTACATACTGTGCAGCAGCTCCATATAAGAGAAAGGTGGCAGGGACTTTTCCATATGGCAAGAAAGTAGACACATGTACTTAAATTCAAACAGTGTCACCGACGAATGCACCAACACAACCTTTATCACTACTACTGTTCCATACTTTTCACTAAGTGTTTCCATCCAATGTGGATTATTCAAATGTTACGTGGGTTGCTGCATGCATACAGCATGTCGCACACACTGCACAGGAAGCAGTCAGTTAGCTGATAAAAGCGCCTGCATGCTGAATGTAAGCGATATTGCAGCACATGCTCTTATTGCGTTTGCCACCTTGTTGTCTTTTGGCTAAACCCTGGTTAAACTTGCTCAACATGCATAATAAGCATTCAGGAAGGAAGCTGTGGGAAACAGAGGAAGCGAAAGGCCAAATCTGTAACCCTGAAGTCCAAAAAGGGGAGACCTGCCATTGCAAATTGAAAACATGGGTTTGGAGGCATAGTTGTACTGTTTTGTTTACATGGCTTTTGATTAGGGCAGATGTTGGGGAACTGGGCGCTGTTTAAAATAATTGCAAAGTTTTAAAGTAAAGTAGAGAGGTCTTTTGTTTCAGTGGTCAGTTAGTAACAAGTCAAACTAAAAGATCTACACAGAACGACCAGAACTTAAACTATACCAATCAAAAACGAAGAGTGCGGAGGTCTAACGTAGGAACAGAACATTAACTACACGGCAGATTCGATATCTAAACCTAATTTGTGGTGTACAAGAAAAAAGGAAAAGTAACAAATGTGCTGAATTCATCTTAAAATCGTGAATGTGCAGTAGGCGTGTGACAGCGTGGAGCACGTGACCTGGTGTTTGGGTCCAGCTCCTGTCAGCACATCGTGTGTGTCCGATCATGTTAGCAGCTGCTGCTACTCAGGAAGCATTTTTGTTATTGAGCTCTGGGGGAAACTATTTCAGACAGTGCCAAAATCTTTACCTGTTCCTCCGAATCGCATATAAATAACTTCCAGTCGAATGCAAATGGGCGTGAACATCAACTGCGCTGTATTCTTTCATATATGAGCAAAACCGCACGAATTCCGTGCTTCCTTTGTCCAAGCGTCTGTTCTTTTCTTGTACAGAAACAGATGAGCTTTACTTTTGTACTTTCCTCAGAATACCCACGCTGATGGATCTAAACGGCTTCATGGTTCTGCTGGTCCTGTGCGCCCTCCATAAGGTAGCCGTTGTATCTGAACTGTGCGGTTGTTTTCCTGAAATGTGTTGTTTTGAGCTAAATACGTTAGGTTACATACAAGACTTTCAAAAATGTCGTTAAACGAAAGTCAGCATGAAGCTTACAATTAACAGAAAGGATCACAAGAGCTGCTGCAGGATATTAATATTAACATGTTTCTCTTTATTGAGTTTCTAATAACTTCATCTGGTCAACTAAAGGTTTGTTTATGTTATGTTATCCTATTACGTATCTTTATTTACTTCTTCAGGTTTCTGCATTCCCTGGAATTGGTGACGTTAGATAAAATCCTGTTGTTAGAATAGTCATACTATAACTAAATATCCAATGATATGAGCTCTGTTCTTCTAAAAAGCCCTCAGTCCCTTCATGTCATTTCAAACTCAAACTCTTTTTTTTCCTATCAGCTGATTGCTCTAAACGTCCTGGTGCAGTGCTTAAAGGGTTAGAATTGCGCTTCCATAAAGTTGAGGGACAGAGGCTGAGATAGACTAACTGTCTAGGTCCTGATATGGATCAAACGTGATCCTACAATTCCCATAATGCAACTAGAGAAGCATGTGTTGTAAAAAAAAAAACGTATAGCATTAAAATGATCGATGTCCCGTATTTGATCTACTTAAATTGGCACGTGCAGCCTCATTTTGTGTGTGTTTGCATGCTGTACTTCCATGCGCTCAGCTCCTTGCGGCGGCAAACCCTGAAGGTGATTACCAGGAGCATCTGAACCATCAGGGCGAACACCAGTCGACGCAGAACCAAATCGCCACGGCCCAGTACGAATGCTTCCAGCGGATCGTGAAAGAATCGCACCGCAAAGCGAAAACAATAGGTGAGGGAGATGATGGCAAGAAGCCCGCGACGACTCCGTGAAAGACTTCTTCATGTGACACTCTTATGTTTCTGCGCGTCCTCGGTTGTCAGCAGGGCCACAGTGCAACACCACGTGGGATGGGTGGCTATGCTGGGATGCAACTGAAGTTGGCTTAACAGAGCAGAGCTGTCCGGACTACTATAAAGATTTTGACCCTCGTGGTAAATGCATTATCACCTCTGTCAATTCAGAAACCATATATTAACCATTACTAACTCCATTAACCTTTAATATTTTAGTGTACCGTTGAGTTGACACTGGCAAATTAGCAATAGGTTTGGACATCTTAAAATGTTTCTATTTTTGAAGCTTTATTTCTAGTGGTTAGGTTGTTTTATTTGACTTAAAATAAACTGTTCAGCTACTGTTTGAGCCTCAAAAAGAAAGTGAATGAATTTCCTTCGCACCTGATGCGAATTCATCTCAAAATGTGTTAACAGCGGTGGCATCCAAAGTCTGCACAGAGACGGGCGAGTGGGGACGCCACCCGGAGAGCAACAGGACCTGGACAAACTTCACAAACTGCAAAGCCAACACCACACACCATGGGACAGTAAGGAGGAATAAAGACACGTGTGAAATAAAGAACGACACCACATGTAGTAAAGCAGCTGTGAGCGTGCGGTTGTGTTCATTTTGCTTTCTTGCAGGCAGCAATGACGCACTTCTACTTGGTCATGATTGGTCATGGCCTGTCGCTGGTGTCACTGCTCGTATCATTAGGAATATTCTTCCATTTTAAGTAAGTGTGGTTCCCTTCCTTTTCAAATGTACCACAAACTTTACGTTTTTTAACGTCACGCATGTGAAACGCAAGGACATACGCAGGTAGAGCGTATAATGGTTTAATACCACGTTTCCAGCCGTTTTGCGTTGCCAGGCTGTAAAGGTCCACGGCTATCATTTGTTTTAATTTATCCGAAGACTTTCTGATAAACAGCAGAAAGCATTAAAGGTGTATTAACTTAAAAGTCAACTCTCAAATGCCATCAGAACCTCTTAGGAGTGACTTATTGCCTAACAAAGCTCGTAATTTCTGCATACTGCATGAATAGTTTTTTAAAGAATTGCTATTTCTTGCAAAGCTACACTTCTTTCATCAAGCGGCCACATTTAATTACGTTTTGGGGCTTGACATGTGTAATGTGTGTTGCCCTCAGGAGTCTGAGCTGCCAGAGGATAACGCTCCACAAAAACCTCTTCCTCTCATTCGTGCTAAACTCGGTCATCACCGTCGTCTGGCTCACAACAGTGGTAAAGAAACAGGGACACACGTATAACGATTCGGTGAGTGATGCGACTTTATCCTTCGATCTTCCCAGACATCGACTGGTTGTTTTTCAGTAAAGGCACTGAAAACCGGCTTATGTTGCTTTTTCTTTCCTTCTAGTCAAGCTGCAAGTTGCTCATGTTCATCCACCTGTACCTGCTGAGCTGTAACTACTTCTGGATGCTTTGCGAGGGCATCTACCTGCACACCCTCATTGTCGTGGCGGTGTTTGCAGAGAAACAGCATCTCATGTGGTATTATCTCCTGGGCTGGGGTAAGTGAGGATTTCCAGCAAAGATTTCGTTATGTGCACTTCACTCTCTTCCGCTCAAATCTCATAAATGTCCCAATTTGATTCCGCAGGTTTTCCACTCGTGCCGGCGGTGATACATTCAATAGCACGCCACTGCTACTACAACGACAAGTGAGTCGAATCGATCCCCGCCACACGTGACCATTACTGAAGATATCGCTGTACCTAAATCATGTGTTTCCGTACTGTGCAATGTGATGATCTGATCCATGCGTTCACAGATGTTGGGTCAGCTCAGATACGTCCTTGCTGTATATTATCCACGGCCCGATCTGCGCTGCATTGGTGGTAAGCACTGAACCCCTGTGGGGAATCCAGATTTACTGTTTTATTAAAGACATTCAACCACAATTTACCATACTACATCATGAGCATTGAGCTAACAAAAGGCTTGTTTCGTCTCAGTTCGATTTGAGACGAAACAAGCCTTTATTTAATTTGACAGTGTTTCCATCCACAGCACACAGTGTAGGAAGTGTAGCTCTTTTAACGCATTCTAATGGACATTAAGTGTTTTGACAAGTCACACGAAGACTTCTTGTTTCAGGGGAGTTTTGCCTTCAGTCTGGTCATCATGAAAGTGAAACACAGTATCCGTTGGATTGAGTACATGTCAAACGCATTCCTCTACTCGACTCTCCAAAATCAACAATCTCACTGCCTAAATACTTTTTTTTTCCTACTTTGAACTACATGTTTGCTTACTTTCCCTAAATCTCATTGGAGCTTTATTAAATATACGCAGACCTTTATGTGCGACAAAACTAGTCATCTAGTTAGTTGTACAGTGGGCATGTATTTAATTGTATTATCTACAACATCAGGCATTTTCTGGGTTGTGGCATCAAACGTACTGCCTTCTCGATTCCAGGTGAATCTTTTCTTCCTGCTGAACATCGTTCGGGTCCTCATCACCAAGCTGAGGGTGACGCACCAGGCCGAGTCCAGCCTCTACATGAGGGCCGTGAGAGCCACCCTCATCCTCATCCCTCTGCTCGGCATCCAGTTTGTCCTGCTCCCCTACAAGCCCCAGGATCACTGGGTCTTTGAGATCTACCTGTACATCATGGAAATCCTCATGCACTACCAGGTCAGTTCACACATATCCAACACTGCCAGGAAATGATGCTTCCAAAATGTAACAGCCAATTTGCTTTTACCCAATAAAAGTCACTAGTACATAAGATGAAAAGCTCTACAGTAGGTGCAGACTTTTTGCATGTCCTCAAGTATTCTGCTCTAGTGCCTAGAAGTGTGCATTGGTGGTATAGCGGCTAGCATAGCTGCCTTCCAAGCAGTTGACCTGGCTTCGATTCCCAGCCGATGCATTTGAAGTTGTCACTTTGAATGTCTGCAAGTCATTTGTTTATGATATGGATATGAATAAAATATCAGTTTAAGATTACAAATATTTCTTGCATAAGAGCATGAACTTGCAGTCCCTTGTGCAGCTGTTTGTTTGCTTAAAGGATTTTGTGTATTTTCTCGCATGCAGGGTCTCTTGGTTTCTACAATATTCTGCTTTTTCAACGGGGAGGTGAGTAATAAGCTGGATTCAGCACATTATTATCAGCATGTTATTACTGACGGTATCTCATATTTCGAGGTTAGATTTTCAATTTGCTACCTGTTTGTACATTTGTACAAAACTCATCAAAACCATTGTGCTCTCATCCCAAATAAACCGCAACAACATGCTTAATGTAATATTAATTTTCAATTCTGCGTAATACTTTATTATGTATCACATATTGCCGAAAGTACTTTACATTCATTCATTGCACTTTCAGTCTAACTTGACTCCTGACTTGTTTTTTTGTTTTGTTTTTTGGTTGAATAAAAACTCCGTTTTCTGAGTGTAAGAAAAAAAATCAATCTTTAAATTGCAGCTTATATAAAGTTAGACCAGAGTTCTTATTCACGTTTTTTTGGCATTCAGCTATTAACTTCAGTCGCTGCTACTTGGGAATACAGAGCATGAAATGTCTTTCTGAGGGACACTTTGGGAATTCACATTAGAGTCCTTTTAGCCTGAAACTGAGACCCAAATTCAATTCAGTTTTATTTATTTAGCGCCATATCATAATGAAGTTATCTCACGTCACTCTTTCATAGAGAGCAGGCCTAGGCCAAATCTGGCCACACCTCAGGTCTTTAGGGCCAGATGCGACTGATCCTGCCCGGAACTGCAAAACGTGAGACCTGAACCGACTCAGGCAGCACCTTGGCCCTCTTGCTCTTTCTACTGGGCATTATCTGCTTGCAACACACGACATGCATGTTCACAGGCAACTGGCACAGTCGGAGAGAGAGAAAGAGACACATTTCTCAATCAATTTGTAGTATTGCGTGGTGACACGCCCAGCTGATTTGCCTCATTCACTGCACTCCCATTAAGTTCGCTGTAAAGTCAAGCACAAAGGTATAGCCTTCTTTTCCTTTTTCCTGCCATCCTCTTTACATCCTCTTTGTGTCTCTTCCTGCAGGTCCAGAGCGTCCTGCGACGACACTGGAATCAGCAGCGGATGCAGTTCGCCGGCACGTTCGCCAACGCTGACTTCTTCCGCTCGGCCTCCTACGTGGCGTCGTCGCTCACGGAGGTCCACCGCTGCTACAGCATCGAGAGCCACACCGAGCACATGAACGGCAAGAGCTACTCGGACATATTCAGATCGGACAGCCCTTTCGTGTGAAGGGGGTCCCTCGACGTTCGGCACTTGTGGCTCAGAGCTCGCTGTGACTTCCAAGATGTTACGACGATTGATGTCAGTGTTTTCTTGGAGTTATGCCACTGTTCATGGCAGTACAAACTTTTCTTTCTTTTGACGTTTTTTGATTTCCATCTACCAGCCAAAAAAAAAAACTCACATATGTTACTTTTTTTGACTTTTCCTCGCAAATATTACCAAAACAGAGCTTTAGAGCTTGAGACCAAATACACTGTTTCTTCATCATTAACACCCCACGAATATTCAAAGGGGCTCTGGACATAAAGAAGACCCCACGAGTCAACCAGCCTCACCATAAAGCATTATATCAAGGAATTAATGCTTTTTTGCATCATGTGGAATAAACTTGAAGAGCCCTCGGTGAACTGACCTCTGACTGTTACGATCTCGCGAAGAGAGAAGTTCCGATTATTTCTGGGCACTTTGAGGATATTGGTGTAATTTAAAACTAGGCAGTTATGAGAAAGGGTCAAAGGAAATGCACGAGAACGGTGTATAACCACCTCTCGAAATCTGAAAAATGATTTTCAGGATTTAGATGTAGGCACGTAACTCTGTGGCAGAGCTTCTTTGCGGCCAGAAATAATGTCATTGGTTAATGCAAACATGAACGGGCAGAGCTGGCGCCACGCTCGCCCCGAGTTAGCCTCATTGCTACCTTGAATAGCAAAGAAGGAGGTGGTGAAAAGGTAGGCAGTTGGCCTCTTTCTGCCAAGAGAGACAAATGTTGTGCCTTCAAGAAAGTAACGTGAGCTCTGTGGTCAGCACCGCACGGAACTAGACGTAACGTTTAAAAAAGTCAACGTTCAAACACACAAAAAAGAAGAAATAAAGAGCTTAGTTTTACTAAGTGTCATTCCTGCTTTAGCTACTTTTGAATTAAAGGCATGCAACTGAAAATATAGGGGGAACGAGCCCCCGAGGAATGTACGCATCATTTCCGTCAGCTAGGTTCACAATAACATGTTGAGCTTACGTTGGTGATAGCTGCAACATATGCTAAGTTCATGCTCCGTTAGGCTCACTGTTTGTCTCTTTTATTTTGTTGCTTCACATTGGATTATTCCAAAATGCTGGAGAGATGATTGTCAGACGGTGACAGAGGAAAATATGACTGAACACTGCGTGTATTTGTACATATATTTGATTGTGTATGAATATGACATATATCAAGGCATAAAATATGAATTTGACCTCTGTATTTTCAGCCTTTAGTGTACTTTGTATATTTTTCCAGTCAGCTGGAAACACATCATTGTATATTACTTATGCTACACGTCCACAAACTGTTTTTGATGGCCAGGAAACAAATTCAGCAGGAACTGACTTACGTTGATTCACTGATTTGACACTTTACCTGGATACTTATCCTTGAGCACTATTAAAACCTACAGTATGTGTGAAGATACAGTCCGTCACCTCCAGCTAGAGATAAAACGTAACTTTCCTGTCAGCAAGCTGCTGGTTTCAGCCTCCCAAAAACAGGAATTACAGATCAGTCTCTCCTGCCGTACTTACATTAACTTACTGTAATGTTGTAAATCATGCAAAGTGGGGGGAAGCATTTAAAGGAATAGCTGGGCCTTTTGGGAAATACGCGTTTTCGCTTTCTTGTCGAGCGTTAGGCGAGAAGCTCGATACCACTCTCACGTGAGTGTTCGATGTGAAGCTACAGGCAAACAACCTCCGCCAACCAGCACCTGTAAAGCTCACAAATGAACACAAAGCGTGTGGTTTTGATTTTGTCGGACAGAGCCAGGCCAGCTGCTGGATAATGCTAATCTAGCATTATTGTCCAAAATGTCAAACTGTTCCTTTAAAGGTGTAGCAACTGAGCCCCAATGCTTAAGACGCAGAACATTTCTGTTATTCATAATACGGTGTGTGTACTTTGACAATTTACTAGATGACCACACAATTTCTGAGCTGATTTTTAGTGATCGAAGAAAAACCTCTTTGTCACCGGTAGTGTATTTTGCTATTAAATAAACCAGAAAACAGTAGCTAGATGTGCTCAATAGTGGGTACACTGTCAGATATTTATTTTATGTTACACTGGATATGGCTACATGTGTGTTTTTTTTTGTCTGTTCTCTAATGTCTGATTGGTGGAATTCTTAAATATCTTAAAGCAATAGTTTGACATTTTGTAAAATACACTGATTTGCTTCTTTTTTTTTTTTTGCTGGCTGTAGCTTCATGTGTACTGTACCGACATACATGTATGTGTACATGCATTTATATGTAGAGCGCTGTTGATCTTCTCATCTGACACTCGTCAACAAAGCGAACAAGCGTGTTCCCCAAAATGTCAAACTATTTCTCAAAAGGCAACTCTATACAAAGACGAATGTTCCTTGAGTTCTCAGACATCTGTATTACTTTGCAATACACAGAATATCAATAATTACGGGGGTTTGTGTTGCTATTGACATAGGAAAAGAAAAAAATATATATACGTAATAAAATATTCTAAACTCAAGGTTCACTTACTTGTTTTCTCTGGAGCTTTCAACCATTTTCTACTGCCTTCCTCAACGAACGGAACCTGCTCAGGTGTCGTCATGTGACTTAACTACATTGACGTGACAACAAGTGGGGAGATCATATCTTCTGCCTCTGAAGAAGGCCATGGGAGTCGGTCAAAGGTCCTGCAAAAAGCTAGCAAGGGAGTCTCGAGTTTAAAATGTTTGATCACAGATATATTTTCCCGATGTCAAGAGTGTTGGAGCTGTTACACATTCATGTCAAAGACAACTTTAATCGCAGTCTGAATCTCACTTTTCATTTTTGTAACCGTTTGTTTTTTTTGCCAATAAATCCCGACAGCGCGTGTTTATACTTTTGTAATAATGCTGTATATAAAAACAGGCCGTTTTAAACTGAGATCCAGAACAAACAGCGGCTGTATTTGTGTTTCTTTCCTTAATGTCTCTATTTCCCCGTTTCATTCTCCTCAAAGACAAAAGAAAGAAAATATGTAAGTCTACTTTCTTTCCCACATATTTAAAGGGTGGGATTTCCTCATCTGACCTCAGAAAATGTCTCCTGCTGAAATGAATATTGTTTCCAGACAAAGCAGGGCGTGTTACTGTCTGTTCCTCGTCCAAAACATATATGTGACCAGGTATAATTAGGAAGTCCCAAAGGAAAAGTGCTAGCTATATCGATCTTTGCAGGGCATCATTTATCAAATCCGGAACGGAGAAGCTGTAAAAGCACTTAACATGCCACTTTTCTTTAAAAAAACAAAACACAAGATGATAAAAAGCATGTGTGCATTGTGCGTGACTTGTATGTATCGCTGCAAGTTAATATTCCCGAGCCACTTGCATGCCTTTTGCAGTCATGACCTCGATCCACAAAGGACTCTGGTATCCGCGGTTTTGGACAGCACATGGGGCATCACGGTGATCGTGAGGCCGTCCCCTCCCATGTTTGTGCAGAACGCTCGACATCTGACATTTTTACAACTAACCACACTTTTCACTTGCATCCTGTTACATCAGTATGAGAGATGGTATCCTGTGTGGTTTCTGATGGCACACATTTCCTCTGGAGCAGAGATAAAAATAAAGTTGAAAATTCAACTTGAGGCATGTACTGCACATGTGAAAGACCTCAGTGAAGATGTTGTCGTTGTTTACCTATCACAACACCACCGGGCAAGTCCCACCTCCCTTTATTTACCTCTGTGGAAATAAGACCAGTGGATGCATTGCAGGCTTCCTGTTTCTAAGAATACATTGCCATTGAACCCTTGATCCGTCGGCTCCCGTGCGCTGGTAGCAAACACTTCCTCGGTCTCATGACTAACACTTGTTTACTGCCTTAACATCTGAGAGCTTCCCCTGAAACCTAAAGCATTTAGCCGATGTTTTGTGTCCAGACGGGTCTCCAACGTGCAAGGCAGTAGCAGCTCTGCGTATTTGTCAAGGATATTTCCACAGGACGTGGCTGAATATAAACACGATGGTGCCAGATTGCCACATGTGCTCTCCTGCGCGGCGTTAGTCCTGCACATGTGGCTGCAGAAAGGAAGTTGTAGAAACGAACTGCGTGAATCTGCTCCACGTCGTCGCGGCCACATTTAGCTTTAATTTGGCATTTAGTGCAGCCGACGCACCAAATCTGGAGTAATTTCCCCTGAGTGACTAACAGGCCACAGAACACACAGCAACTCGATATTTCATTGGACCTCAGTACATTCCCGAGGAATTCAGATTGTCCAAAGTGTCATCAATAGCATGAACAAATACACAGCTGTTATCAGGAAGTTAACTGCACATGTGCAAGCTAAACATACAGTCGGTTAAACGGGGCAGATTAACTGTAAATGTTAAAATGCTTAAAATTTGTTTAAGCGGCGAAATACTTGTGGCCGGTGCTAAACATCTCAATTTTTAAAGTGACTCTTTGCTGGGGGCAGTGCTGGAGTATAACTAAGTACATTTAATTAAAGCAGTTTTCAGTTACCTGTGCTTTACTTGAGTATTTCCATTTCCATATTTCCAAACATTGTACTTCTTACACTACTGCATTCACTTTCAAGCTTTAGATACTGGTTGCTTTGCAGATTCAGATTACAAATACAAAGTAATAAAGAAGACGGCAGTATGATTCACTGATTCTATCTGCATAACGAGTATGCTTACTTGGCACTTTAGGTAAAGGTTGTATCTGTAAAGGAGCCAAGAGGAGTTTCTCTGTCAGTAGAATAGAAAGAGAGGCGAGTTGATCTGATAACGATCTCCTAACGCCCTCTGAAAAATGAGCAGGATGAGGACCAGCATGACGTAAACCGCAGACATAACAGTGTGCAACTTGGTTTCCAGCTGGTAACAAATATGGACGTTGGAATTATTTGACTACTCTCAAAACACTATATAATGGCACTGTTGAAGGTACAATCCAATATCAGGGCTAAGGGACTTAGGTTCGTACATTATGTCTAACATCTAATAGCAGCTTCCTCCTCACCTTTTGCATGTATCTTTATCTGAAATCATGCCACACACACACACACACACACTGTAACCTGGAAGTCTACCGAAAAAGGAATAAATGCTGCTTTCTTGCTTTATCGTTCATTCGTACCCACCGTATATTTCGGACGCGTTCACGTAATGCCGCAGAGCTCAGGCAAAATGTCAAATAATGAGTTTCTGAGTTTGTGGGCCATTCAAATGGATCCCCCCCCCCCCTTCCCTGAAGAAGGTAACTTCCCATTTGTCACGAGTGTGTGAGTGCATGCTCGGGGGAAAAAAAATCACTTTGTTGAACAAGATATGATGCACTTTACTTTCCCAGCAGCAGAGGTGGTATGTTAGGAATGCAAACACCACCGTAAGCTACTTTGGCAGCAGAACACCAAAACCAAGACGATGCCTGCAATCATGACATGGTTTGATTTACTGGTGATTTCTGGTAAGTGCAATGAAGACTCAACCTCATCCCACCCCACCCCACCTTTTTCATTACAAGCTCCGCAAACAGTTATTTGACCAGAAACACAGCTGAGCCTTTTCTCTTTTCAGGAAGAATGACTCAAGTGGCGAACAATACGCCACAGCCGTTTCCAGCAACGCCACTTCGTTAGAAACCCACGGATGAAAAAATACCATACCATACACACATCTGGCTCATAGCGTGATCTGGCCACTTGTGCATGGGGACGTCTCACTCTAGAGAACAATGGAATGACTTCTTGGCTGCGCCCGAGGGTGTGGAGGGCGTACAGTACGGGGGTTGGGGTGAGCAATGTGGCCCGGCTGTATGGATGTGCCCCGGGCCTGGGTGGGGCCCGCAGGAAGTCTCGACGTGCGGCCCTTTCAGACCGCTGCAGGGTCATGAATTATCTGAGCAGCTCATCGCGCGGCGATGTCAACATTGGTCGTCTGGTAGCATCGCTGCTTCTGGGGGGACGTCGGGAGAAAACGTCATGGTCGGACAGCTGGCCAGGGGGTGTAGTAGTCTGGGGTTTTTTTTTCGTTACAGCCGTGGGCCTCCATAAATGTCATCAGCTTTTACTCCAGTGGCGACCTGACAGATATCTGTTATATCAGAGAGTTAAAATGTGTTTTCAATTTGACACTGTGATGAAGGTGTCTGATAACTTTCATTCCAGAAGAACGCAGCTGCTTCTTTCCTGCCCTAATTTTGATCAAACCTAAAGGACACTCTTATTCTTCTTATTTCTGTAAGTTTGGCCGTCATTTCTGTCAGTTAAAGTTAACTACTGGGATCCGGGAACACTGCGACGTCACGACAACGCAGTATAACGAGACATAAAACCGGGCTAACCCGGGGGTTTGTATACAACCTCTAAAAGTGTTGGAGTGCAGCCCAGTATACCGAGAATTTTCCATCATATTGGACAGACCCACAGCGCGCCATTTACATCCAGTGCCAATGCAGGAAGCAGCGTGCAATTTATGTAGCAAAGTGGAAATATTGGAATTATTAAGGAAGCCAGCTAAACTGGGATACAGTCTCGAACGTGACCTGTTGGAGGGCTGTGGCTCAGGCGATAGAGCAGGTTGTCCTTTGCTCCCAGGGTTGGTGGTTCAATCCTGTCAAAAGTGTAATTGAGCAGCTTGCATGGCAGCTATGTTGCATCGGTGAATGAGACCAATCTGTTAAAGCGCTTTGGGAACTGTTAAGGTTGAAAAGCGCTATGTAGGTGAAATCCATGTATCATTTACTTTCTGATTGGTGTAATCACTGATGAAGGTGAACTGCTTTGCAAGCAGCTTGGTCTTGACATTCAATTTTCAAGTTTAGAACACGTGAGACTTCCCTCCCTTCAAACGTCAGACATTTGGAAGCAAAACATGCCAAACAATAAGCTTCTTAAAGTTTTAAAGAGCCCAGTTCCTACCACCCAGGGCGGCGGGCCAGTATCCACTTGTACGAGGCGCGCCGCCGCTCTCGTCTTCGGCATCGTCCTGCCAACAGGAACTCCCTCGCTCCTCTCCCAGTTTCCTGCCATTGTTCTCCGCGCTGCCACCAGGCACAGGCTCCTCCCAGGATCTGGGAAAAGGTGGGATGTTAAAGCGGTTTGTTTCCCTTTCGATCAGCTTCGACCTCAGCCGATGGAGGAGGGGGTGTGTGGAAGAATGTGTGTGCGAGTAGGATGGTAGCACCCTTATGAAGAGCAGCGCGCGCTCGTGTGTGTGTGAAGCTTCACTGAATTTCACTTTTTGATATCGTGTTAATCACCATTAACGTCTCAGTTTGAAACTCATACATCACAGCAGCGAAATCTGATCCGATTCTTTTCATTTTCTCCGCTGTCCAGATGTTGAAGAAGCATTTGTCTCCCCTAAATTTGCACCATGCTCCAAATTTGTTATTTTCTTATGATTTAATCTCATCCGACATTTAGATTCAGATAACACAATACTATTTGTGCCAAATCTTACGGACCTCTGAAAACTCGCCGAGCACGCCAGGGAAGGCATTCCTCCCGGAAAAATCCAGTTTGACCGCACACTAAAGGCTCGTTCACACCAGCATTAAGTCGTTTGAAGCCATGAAATCAGTTTATTCCAATCATTTCCAACAAAATTGCTACTTCACTCACCGCATAGACGTAAATCTGCATAAACACTTTGCAGGGAGTTCAACTTTTGGTGAACTCTGACGGACGCCCTGACAGTGTTGGCTACTCGAGTACTGCTACTGTGCTACCGTGACCGACTGGTGGCTGGCTTGTTAGCAGCAGAAAGCCTCACTCTTGCAGAACCAAATATTTTGTGTTAAATTTTGGAAAAGGGGGTGAAATAATCGCAGAGTGATTTCACTCGGAACTTTACTCTAAATGAAAAATAAAGCTTTAGAAATATACAATACAAAATACAACAACTGGAAAATATACATTATTTTGCATTACGATTAAATTCAACAAAAGTGCATGACATATTACACAAAAACACAATAATACAAAATGGCAGCACTCCCCTGCGCAGCCACGGGGTTTTCTGGGCCACAGAGCAGGAGCTCGGTCCACGTTTATCCTTTGCACGCTAACTTTCAAAATACTTCAAAATGTCACAAAACACACTAGAAACTGCAGGGCATACTAACATAACGTTGCTTGGTTTATTATCGACACATACCTGTAAAAGGGGGTGAAATAATCACAGAGTGATTCCGGGTGTGTTTTCTCACTCGGAACTTTACTCTAATGAGGAAACGCGCCAGGAATGAGGGCGGAGCCACGGCCAATCGACCCCCGGGTCTCAGATCAGGAGATCACCTTTCTTATCGTTTTTCCTTTTTAACATAACAGGCATGAACTTAAAAGTATATTTTACCCATATTACAGATGTTAATATTGTACCCATGAACTTACTGATTTCTATTCTTATAAACAGTTAAACATGTAAACACTTAGTCACATTCATGTAGCCAGTTTAAACATGTAAACAGTTAATGCACTGTCACCACCACCTGTCACATTTGCAAAGACACATGGATTGATTTTGTGAAGCAGGGCAGCTTCTGCAGGATTAGGGGCAACGGGAGACGTGAGGTGTGCGGGCCGGTACGGATCAGGTGACTGCAGAACGGCGGAAAGAGCTGAGGGCAACTGCTGAACAGGATGGGCATAACTAGCAGGCGTGGAAAATGGGCATTAAGCGTACCAGAACAGATGCAACCAGATACATTTAATTCATATAAGTGCAGAATTCAGTATGCAAACTGAGACAACTTTCAAAATGCCACCTCTTGAAATGCTCGAAATCGTTTCAATCTGCACAATAAACTAATCACTGCATAGCTTCACGTGCAAAACCTATGATTAGTGGCTACAACATAAGCCTTTAGAGAATCTAGCAACATATTCCCACCTTTCCCTTAATCATGTCAGTTTTCTTTCAGCCCTGCCGTTGAGAATAATTTAGGCCACTAGATTGGTCCTTTCTCATGATCCTTTTCCCAGTGTTCTTTAAGTGTTTTGGAGGGGCGTCAGTGAGGTGGGGTTGGAGGGTGCACAGGAAGGAAAAGGAGTAGCTGGGAAATCTCATCAAGGCTCCTCGGCGAACAAGAGACACCCCAGTCAGGATCTGGGCGTCGCTGCCAAGTCATCTCAGGGTCGCAGACGCTGGGTGAAGCAGGCCCACTCACGTTGCGTGGAACACACTCTGCTTTTCACAGGACTTTATGCAAACGACGTCAGGCTTATAATGAGACTTTCGAGTATATACATACATGCACGCACACAGGAGGAGATGAAAAGAGAAGAGAGAGGAGAATGTAGCCTCTGGGTCTCATATATTTCCTCAGGAAATGAGATATTCTTCCTCTCTGAGATGTGCAGGAGGCTAATTAAAGCTGCTTCTGTAAACCAGCACCCCCAGATGTCTGTTTGTGATCATAACGACAACATTTGTTCGCGCAGCACTTTTTAATCGGCATGGCTCTAGGGATGGCAGCCAGTCGGTCGGTCCACCACTTTGGTCCAGACTGAAATATCAACAACACTGGGATGTATTGCTGTGATATTTGGTTCAGACATTCATGTCTTCCAGAGGATGGATCCTACAGACTTTGGTGATCCCCTGACCTTTTTTTCTAGCACCACCAGCCACTTGACGTCCAGTACTAATTGTACACATCTGCCAATTGTCAACATCTGGGATTCTGTGATTTATCATCATTTATATGTATTGATGTCTTTCATTCCCTGTATTAAAATAATTTTAACTGGACTTGACTTGCAGGAAGAACGCGTGTTAACGGTACGCAGGGATTCTGGGCCTTCGGTTCAAACACAGTGTTTGAGGCCTTAAATGTATAAATCGCCTTGAGAAACATAGAAAATCAGTCAGATGTTTCTGACTTATGTAATTTAGTGCAGGCTCTTGACACTGTTGTCCCCCAACTGAGCAGATTTCATGTGAAAATGTTATTGCAACCAACGTTATGTGAAAATGTACTGCAGAGCTCACAGAAAAGTGCCGTTCAGATTCCTTCACCACCGCTTGCATCTCAAATGTTCCACACTTGAAATGAAAATAGCAGCCCTGGCTAAAAATGACCGTCCTCGACAGATGTGCAGCGAGCCCGTGCTGCAGGAAGCGGTGAGAGTGTCATGTCTTTCACCGAGCGCAGAGAGGAGAGGTCGACCCAGAAACATGTGCTGCCTGAACTTTGGCTCTTTATCTTCCTGTAAGGACGCCTTCGCTCTCCCTCTCTCCGGGTCTTTTCTTTTTTTCATCTCGTTCCCTCACACACCCATGTACATGCAGACAAAAACTGAAACATTGGGGGAAAGCGTGCGGCCAGCACATCTTTTCAAGCTGAAATTAGGCTTTTACGGTGGTTTTGTTAATCAGTAGTGTGTTTTGATATTTCAAGGAATAAGCGCTAATGCAGGGTGGCTACAGCACAAATCCATGTCTGAAATGTAAGTTGACACTACAATTTGTATGAATTTATCATAAGCCCACCGGATCCCTGCTGGGTTTTCACTTCAAAGTCCATCTGATGAAGGACTTTTCACCTGGGGCGTCAGGTGAAAGCAGGACAAGCATTGTCTCCCTCTAGTGGTGAGATGAGTTCATTCCAGTCATTTCTGAGCTCATTTAATTAAACTAATCTTCAAAGCAAACCATTGCTGTTCACAAGGGGGATCGGCGTGTTTATTCAGCTTCTCTGGCTATGGTTTGTGGGAAGACCACAGTCAATCCAAAGAAATACATTTATTCCACATCCACAGTCAACAACAAACAAATCATTTGCAATTTACAG
The DNA here is from genome assembly GCA_036023855.1 of Gadopsis marmoratus. NCBI lineage: Eukaryota > Metazoa > Chordata > Actinopteri > Centrarchiformes > Percichthyidae > Gadopsis > Gadopsis marmoratus. The sequence goes on along the minus strand of JAVQJF010082906.1, from coordinate 4,979 downwards.
TCATATGTTGCATTTACAGTTGAAGGTTTAAAGGCAGATACAAATATTTTTTGATGAAAGAGTAAATGAGTTCCTACGCAGAACTTAATAATTTAGGTTCAAGCATGATTTAAATTTCAGGCGTTGCTATGTCAACTCTTGCCCTATCCAGGCCTCTGACTTGCATTTACTGGAAAATGAAAAGAGAATGCTTTTATTCACTATAAACCTTCAGTTCTTATGCAATCTGCTCTAAATTCCCCCCAAAAGATACATCTCTTTAAGATGGGTGTTTTTACAGTATATGCAAGTTTCCACCTAAACTCCACTTTGTTTTCTATTTAGTTTCATATTAGCTCCTCAGACATTATTTTTTCCACCCACATGCATTTCCCTGTAGTGTACTTGAGAACTTGAGTACTAGAGAATAAATTATGTTACCATCCTACCAGTAACAAGGCTCTTGTATGCTGGCAGATGCATCGAGTACATTGTACTTCAACAGGTTATGGGAAACGCAGCTATGTGTGGAGAACATTTAACCTTCATCGACTTGTACGCTCACGGAAAGAAGATTCAGGTGATTTCTGGTGATGATGATACTCCTCTAAAAAGGGCTATTTCTGTCCATCTTGAGTTGGGGATTTGTGTTTTATAAGAAGCACACAGGGCCGATGTCCAGGCCAAACTCCTGATCAGCCTTTCCAATGTCCATTGGGGCCAAGTCCACGACGGGCAGCCTGGTCGAGGTGTGAGTCCTATACTCAATCACTGTCTTGCCCCACTGTCCATTTGATTTCTGAGGGGAAATAAAGATAAATTATCAGGAGTGCCCTCTCATCTCTTTTTGTCAAATCTAGGTATTGTGTAAAGACTTACTGTGCAGCCGTCCTCGACGACGGTGTATCGGAGGCGGTTGTTGCCTTGCGCTCTCAGCTCCTGGCCGTTGGAGCCTCTGAGGACCAGGGCTTTCTTCAGGTTGCTGCTCTTCTCGTCTTTATAAGCCACGCTGTTCCTGCAGTGGTAGGTGATGTTCTGGTGCGACTCTTTGGACAAAAGTTGCAGCAGCTTCAGCTGAACCGCCACCGCGTTTGGCTGCTCCTCCTTATTTCCATAGTGGAACTGAAAGTAGATGTCAGTTTGACATGATTATGCCCAGGGCATGCTATATTTCAAATATTTCCAGGCTTTTAGGTGCTCTTTTTTTACTGAACACATCAGATTTGGAATAAAGCAAACATTTAAAGTTTCCACAAAATGCATTTCTTACTCTAGTTCCACTATTCATGTCTGCTCCAAACCAGATGGGTTTGTTGGCGCTGGGACTGGATTTCGTCCACCAGGCTTTGCTGGGAATGTTGGCTGGATTGGCAAAGATGCAGGTTTCACCGCTTTCCATATTACAGAAGACCTTGATGGCATCTTTTGTGCTTCCTTGATTTGGATCAACCCAGTACTCGCCTGTATAAAAGGTACAAGCAAAATGACTGAAAGGAGGTGCATCAATAGGTTTGGATACCACTGGTCTGAAAATATTTTAAAACAAAGTCTAAATAGGCAGAAAATAGTCCGAGAAAAAGACGAAAAACAGGACCCTCACCGCTCTTTTTCTGAGGGTAGCACTGCTTGATGTCCTGGCAAGTTTTTGCAGGGTTCATCTTGCTGCCGTCAGGACTGCGGAGGTTTTGCAGATGTCCACTGAGGGTCTTCAGTGTGGCATGAACTCCAGTGTCTGCACGCAGGACAGCCTCGTTCTTATTGGGACGGGCTTCATCCCTGTTAATCTCTGGAGGTGGAGGTGGATCAGCGGCTATGTCGTCCTTGAAGAATTCCACAGCATCTGGCACACCGCCAGTCCCGTCGTAATCGTAAGGGGCAGCGAAGAGGTCTTCCAGATCGGCGGTGGGAGGTCCAGGGAGGCCGGGAGGGCCAGGTGGTCCGGGTTCACCTTGTGGACCCTGATAAAGAAAAGATCTAAATATCAACTACATGCAATGTACATACTACAACTACTCCTAATAAGGTTAAAGTAGTCTGAAAAAGTTGTTTCCATGTGAGCTTATAAAAATAAAAGTATTGTTCAATCTAGATTTTTATCTTTGGGTTTTGCTGCTATCACAATATCGCAGTCGCTGTACTTCTCTCAGTATAATATTGTTTTGTTGCTTATTGTTAAGTAAATCTAATCGCGTGTCACCTGTGGCCCGAAGTCCCCGCTGGAACCTCTGCTTCCAGGAGCGCCCATTGGTCCAGGCTGACCGATGTTTCCTTCCTTTCCAGGAGGACCCACCACTCCTGGAGGACCCTAAATGGTAAAACAATGAGACATTTACAATGAAAGTTCAGGCAGAGCTGCATATCTTCATCTGGTTCAATGTCTTCAGTTCCCAGAGATGATCCTGCTCGTCAAAAACAACAATCCACTCAGACTGATTGCAAAGTTCACTGCATGGTTCTAGTAGACTACACTTACCCTCAGCCCAGCTGGTCCAGTAATGCCTATAGCTCCTGGATCCCCTGTGGCACCCTGAAATAGAAAATAACGACAATTCATTGTCTTGATGTCTTCAGTGTTATTGTGTTTTAGTATCAATGCTGCAGTGGTCAAAAGCACCAGCGATATGAGCATACAGTCGAGGGAAAACTGTTGCTGTCACAAAGATCCTTGCTACATGAGATGTTGCAAATGCACCGAAATTGAATTCTACTGTTGTATTGGGTGTGGGCCCTTATATTTACAGACCTACTCTTTACACCATTTCTTTAACATTAGAAATAATAGTATCTGAAGTTTCTAAAGAACGAAGTATTTGAAGTTGCCTAAATTATAAACACATTGCTTACAGTTATTCCTGGCAAACCATGGAGCCCAGTGAAACCTCTGTGTCCTTTCTGACCCCTTTCTCCTTGCTCTCCAGCTGCTCCTTTCTCTCCTTGTGGTCCTTGCGGTCCCTGAAAGCAGACATGGGAGGACGATTCAACACGTTTCATTAGGAGACACAAGGGTTTGCACTGAAAACAAGCATTAATTAATTGCCATCTGAAATAGTTGATAATTTGTCATTTCGTGCTTACCACTTTCCCCCGTACTCCAGCTGGTCCTTCGGGTCCAAGGGAGCCTCTGGCACCCTAAACCCCCCAATAAAGCAAAGACATGACAAAGCAGACTTTGCAACTGTGGTAAGATCAACAGAGCTATTGATATGTGATCAGCAAATGTAGCATGTATCATAAAATATTTAAATTGGTTCTCTTAAATTGGTGGAATCTCACATTTTTGCCTCTTTGTCCTGGACCGCCTGTCATTCCCACAGGACCCTCAGTTCCTGCAGACCCTGTAGCACCAGCAAGACCCTCTTGACCAGGATTTCCCCTGTCTCCCTGGAAACACACGCACACACTAGTGCTTCGTACACATGGCTGTACGCATGGCACATCCAGCCCACTACTACTAAAACAAATCAACACACACCATGTATTTAATCTTACCCTTTCTCCTACGAGACCATCTTTCCCAGGATGCCCCTCTTCTCCAGCGATGCCCTGAATTAACATAGGTAATAACGTGACAAACCTCCCATGGGAAGATCGGCAGTACAGAAGGTACATTCGGGTGCTTTCAATCAAGCAATCACATGAATGTTGATAGCTAAAAATAAATGCAGACATGCATATAGGTGAAGAACAATATAATTCATAATTGCACATTTTGAGCTCCCTTGGCTTTGATAGTCCTTATTTTGGAGAAATTAGTAAATATCAAATAGTCATAAAGTCTGTTTTTTGCAGCTGAAATCGAAAACCCAATATCTACGATTCACGTTTTCAAGAAATAAGCAGCAAGGATTGTAAGTGATTCTGAATAAAAACAACACTTAAAATGAAGGCTGTATAATGAGATAGACAGGACAAACCTCGGGGCCGGGATCCCCTCGTGGCCCGGTGGCTCCTGGTAAACCAACTCCACCAGCAGGCCCAGCGCTGCCCTGAACTCCAGCAGCTCCGGCTTTTCCTGGTGTACCCTGAGGAATAAATCAATACAAAGTTTAAATGATTATTCAACCAAGTTTTAATAGTAGACTCAATGTTTTCAACACCAGATCTTCGTGGCAACAACTCGGCGAGCCAGAGTATCACTTTGTGAGACTAAAAAGAAACAGCAAACGTTGCCAGCAGGAATACGTACAGCAGGACCTGGCAGTCCCAGCATGCCTCTCTCTCCTCTGAGTCCAGGCAGACCCACAATTCCTCGCTGGCCTGAAATGCCAGCAGGTCCTGGAGGCCCATCAGGCCCCTGACAAAGAAACACATAAGTAGACAAGCAATTGAAACATCTCAGGATCTATTTGTGTACGGCTGCTGGAATGCTTTATTGAACTCCTCCCTGCATCTTACCACGGGACCGTCCTCTCCAGAGTCTCCCTTTTCACCAGGGCTGCCCGACGGACCTGGAGGTCCACTCTCTCCCTGACGTCCCACAGCTCCGTTTTCTCCTCTAATCCCAGCAGGGCCCTGCTTTCCCTGAGCACCTATAGGACCATCTGCCCCAACAGCACCCTGAAACACGCACAATATCTTTGCCTCAATCCAAATCCAAATCCGATTTATAGTTCCAAATCCAGAGCAGTAGAATCGGTCATTTAGATTATATATTGTAACAAATGCACTCACAAGAGCGCCATGTGGTCCAACTCCTCCAGGCAACCCAGGAAAACCAGGAGAGCCCTGTGAGAAGAAAACGCTATGAATAAGATGTGCTGTAATGATCACAATCAAAATAACACTAGTAGAGTTATTACATGTTACAAAGGACTCTATAATAAGACCGATGACACACCAAACTATTCAATTCAATGCAATTTTATTTGCATATAGCGCGATATCATAACAGAGTTATCTCATAGCACTTGTTAATATAGAACAAGTCTAGACCAACTCTACATGTGTGGACCAAACAATTCCAAACTAAAGTTATAAAGACAAAAATTATAAAGTTGATA
>JAVQJF010082904.1:0-19551 GCA_036023855.1 Gadopsis marmoratus | reverse complement strand
CGGGAAGAGCTAGAAAGCGTTGCAGGGGAAAGGGACGTGTGGATAACCCTGCTTAGCCTGTTGCCTCCGCGACCCGGCCCCGGATAAGCGGTGGAAAATGGATGGATGGATGGATATTTTACATACGTTTCAAAACTATAGATATTATGTATGTGTTTCTGTGTATCTTAATTATCAAAATGTATTGTGACCTTTCTTAACTGTGAGTGAGTGAGTACCTTCATGCGGGCTACAAGACCGTGCTCCTGTCTTTTGTCGAGCAGCCGGTAGATATCATTAAGCTGTAACAAAGCCTCTGTCACAGGAGAAGTCTCGGTTTCATTGGACATGTACTTTAACAGGTTGAGGACTTGACGGAAGGAGACATGTCCCATTCTGTTGAATACGCAGGACAGTGAGGGAGAGGACAGAAAGGCAGAGAATGAAAGCTTTTTAGAGGTCAAACACAAAATTAAAAAATACTCTTCTACTTTAGTTTCTCCTGTCACTGAATGCAATTCAAAAAACAACTATTTATGTTGTGCTTTATACCTGGAGAGAGCAAAGATGTTGTGTATGAGCGAGGCACGGTCTTCATGTATAAGAACACTGACATTGTTGGACAAAGCATCTATAAGAGCAGCCCAGCCCTCATCTCCGTAGTGGACAATGTAGAAGCCTGTGTTTTTGAAGTTCAACTTCAGCCACTTTACACTTCCTGGCAGTTTAAGAGTCCCTGAAAACACACACAAACAAAGCACATGCACATAAAGGTTTACCTTTTGACAAAGCACCGGAGACTAGGAGACATTGCAGGATACTTTGTGTTTTACCTGACTTGGTCTTCAGAGTAAACACCTGTCTGCACTCAGGGGCCAAACTACAGCTGTCGTTTACGTACGTCACTGGAATATTCCACAAACTACAGAGAGAGAAAAATACAGTTAGGGTTGTGGTGTGTTTCTATGATCTCTGTGTGTGTGTGTGGTAATGTAACCCACCTGGAAGTATGCGTGACATTGTCAGACTTGAGCAGGAAGTGCTCCTGTGTGAGGGTCACCTGATCTCCGTTGCGACTTACAGTGACCAATGGGAAGCCTTTCTGTGATGTCCACGAACTCATCATCTCTGACACATTCTGGTGTTGTGTCGAGATCTCGACCTGAGGACAGGAACAGAAATCCAGGGTCTGTGCAGTCCAATGCCATTTTCATTACTTTTTCTGCATATATGAAGAAAATTGTGGGAGTGGTCTGAAACTTTGCAGGTATATTCTGAAGGTTTGTGGTCACAATTACAATTTCTATAATCCAAACCCAAAGAGGAAATTAACAGAGGCAAAAGAATAACTGGGATAACCTCAAAAGGATTATACAACTCACTAAATCCATCAAGACGATGTCGTGTGATGAATATGCGAATCCTCAACATTCGCTACGAAATGTTATTTGCCTTTCATGTCTGCAAAACGAATTTTCTTATTTGCCATCTGATTAACTTTTAATACTGACAGACTTTTAGGACTGGTAGCAATGCGGCAAACGTCCAGATGACCTGTGTGAGACTAAGCAGGTGCAAGTAAAGCATCAACAGGGGCCACAGGGGGAAGTAATGTGTTGGCAGACTGCCGTTAAACCGAGGGCACTGGATTCAAGCCCTTTTGACAGTAATGATCCAATCTACTGTGTGTATCTACAGTATCCATTGCTCAGATTTCCCTTCAACATGGAGTAAGCTAAAGTATTAACATTCTTATACGATGAATTATCACAAATAATTTCTGCCTTTTATGTTTTGTTATAATGTAGCTTCTGATACAGTTCTCTGTGATTGTCCATTATGTGATGACAGTAAAACTGGCCAAATGCAGCTGATGTCAGAGAGAGTATATGTTATCCAGATATCAGAGAGAAGTTAAATGTAGTCAAAAGTGATAAACTACTGATGTGTGCAGCACCAAAAAACAAAAAGACACACACACACACCTACCTACCTGTGTAAGGCTGTTCCAGAGGTCGTCAGTGGTCGTGTTAAATCCACTGAACTGTGTTAGGTACTGAATGATACCCTTTCTGAACTGTTGGTTGCTTGGCAGGGAGGCACTCAGCATCAGGAGAATGGACGCACCCTGGAAGACAGAAGCACAAAGCATCTGTGATCAGACCCAAAACAGAGCTGTTTAACTGAGTGTGAGGTCCAGTAGAAATAAACAGCTGGATATGGAGGTTCAATGAACTTTGCATTTATGAATGTACTTATAAATTATATATAAAACCTATCAAAATATATACCTTTTCATAGGAGACAGAATCAAACATCTCTTCCACCTGTTCTGGCGTATTAACCTCTGTCGACACAGCGTGTGAGGAGTTTAGTGCATCTTTGTCCAAGGCTCTGAACCGCACTGACAGGAACAAATTACCCTGCAAACAAACACAGGGCTTACTGCTAAGGCACATAGTGAAGCACAAAACTTTATCTACATCAAAATATGTTGTATGGATTAATTTGTGAGCCAGATGTGTGAACTTACAATATCCAGATTGGGCAACACTGTCTGCAGTGAGGTGTACTGCATGTAAGTGGCAAAGCCTTCGTTGAGCCACAAATCATTCCACCATCTCATAGTAACCAGATTTCCAAACCACTGCAACACAACAGCAGAGATAAATTAGGAATGGCCGTGCCCAATACCACTCCTGATCTGTCTTATGTGCATCCCCAATCAATGACTCCCTACTAAAAGAAAGGGAGGCTTTTTATAGTCTCCCCCCTTGGGTGCTACCATCAACAGGCGTGACCTCCAGTGAAAAAACCTACACATAAAACACCCTAGACATACATGTACATTACATCCATTTCACATATATGGTTAATGACAAAATGAAAAACATAACAAAACTAGCAAACCTCCTGACATATATTCCCCCTCCCCCTACACAATCCCATCGGATGGAACCCTCCCAGAACGATAAAGAGGTGTTTTTTTTCCCCGGGGAAACCGCACAGCCCAGATGTTGGAGATAGGACAGCACAGGTAAGTGTTAAAGCTTATGACATAACATTCCTCACTACATTAGCAATGCATGTTAACCCCCAAAATAATTACACTCAATTCCCTTAGTTCATTCTGTTACACAATAGACGTTCTGAGCTCGCTAAATCCCCATATTATTGTCCTTCTCCAGGTGGAGCGGCCAATCCAGCCTCCCGGCATCTGGAATAAACAATCCTCCGATCCACTTTTGCAGACAGACCACACGATCATTAACAGCAATTTCAATAAAAGCTTTAAATGCAACAATTGCGTGTCTGTTCATTCAATTAATCATGCGTAATTATTTTATTGTGCAGCTAGTACACTGTGTCAATATGCTTCGCCAACACGGAAGCTCTCACTAAACATAATGGAGACTGAAAGGATTTCCGTTATAAGCATATTCACGGTCTCTGTTCCTTTCACAAACACACAGGCAAATACAACTACCTGATGAGCGAGCTCATGCGCTATGACTGAGCCAACTACTTGTTTTTCCAGAGGAGAGGACTGTTTGTCTACCAGCAGGCTCGTCTCTCTGAAAGTGATGAGTCCCCAGTTCTCCATGGCTCCTGCCAGGAAGTCCGGGATGGCTACCAAGTCTGACAAAAGAGAAAGGGGTCATATCGCGGTGTGTAGAGAGGAAAAAAGAAATAACAATCGGACGAGTAAAGAATAACGTGCCTGTGTGTACTCACCTAGTTTTTTGAGGGGGTACTTAATTTCAAAGAAGTTATTGTAGAACTCCAGCAGTTTGGAGGCTGTGTCCAGAGCATAGTCAGTGTGCTCCTTCTTCTCTGGCAAAGAATACACAGACACCTAAAACAAAAATATATATACATACATTAAGACAATTAAGAACACAGCCTCACTGAATACAGAGTTATATCTGTGTCAAACCTACCAGAGTATCTGAGACACTTTTGCTGATAGAGGTGAAGTCAGCAACGATGAAGGCCACCAGGTAGGTGCTCATGTTAACACTGGTCTTTTCAAACTCATCTTGCATGAGGCCACTGGGAAGTTGTGTGGTATTAGCCTGAAATACACAGCATAAAGACCATATTACTACTATCTAATGTTGAAAGTATACTCCAAACTAAATCCACTTTGGCATCTTTTTCAATCTGTTAGCTTTACTGTGTCTGTGCTAAGAGCTCACAAGTCACAGTGGGACTAATGAGTTAATCATAATACACAGACAGTGCGTGACATGACACAGTGTTGTACTATAAATTGTGTCTATCGAGGTGACACACATGACATTATTGGTCAGCTGCAGTTGACAATGTGTTGGGCACCGGAGGATGAGTCTGTGCAAACTAACAAAGACAAAACTCTTTTTATGTCATAAAGTCACCATGCTGCCAGTCAACATGCCAAATTATATTTTATTTGGTATAAAAAGCCAGTTTAATGTTAGTAACTACTGGCATCACAAGGAGTCTGTCAATCAACATCTGCACTGAGCTAGTGATGCTGAGCACAGACACTGATAGGCCCCAGCTCGGCTTACTACATGAAAATTATTCACTTATTATTAAATGGCCATTTACATTTTTGGTATTTTCAAAAATAATCTTTAAAATGTATCTTGTACTTGGAAAATAAACTGTGTCACACTTTTAAAACCAACTGCAATTCAAAATTGGGATCTGTTTTACATACATACGTTTTTAGTTTTAAACCTCAAATTTAGCTGCCAAACACTGCCAGGCCTTGTATCAAATTCTCTGTCAATTCATTATTCAATTCAATTCAGTTGGAATTATATAGCGCCATATTATAACAAAGTTATCTCAGGGCACTTTTTCATATATATATAATGTCAATTATGTATGTATAACTACATTGGTGGAGTCATTTCTCACACTAAGTGGGGTGTTTCAACACTTGTTACCATTCTGTAAAAATAACCAGGACTTAATTAGCATTACAGTACCTTAGGCATGTTAGAAAGACACATGTAGTTTTGTTTTCTGCTGATTCTAATCAGGAAGGTAGCTTTGAAAGCTGGTTCATCAAAGCAAGGAAAGGCCTTCCTAGCTGACAGTGGCTCAAACTGGGTTGCAGCTAGGACTCTGGTGAGAAGAGGGAGATGAGCATGATCATGCTGAAATTGCAAATTAGATCAATTCTGTAAAATCAATAAAACAGCTTCCAATTTTAGATTTTAATTGTTATTACATAACTGCTTTAGTAGTGTCTGGTCATGGATTGAGTCAAAGGTTAGCTAGCTGTGAAGACACATGACTCACCACACAAGCTTTTTATAAAATCCTTACTCTGCAGCACATCTTTCATCTTACAGCACTGTCAATTAGTGAAATGTACCTTCTGTTTCCCTCTTTATCGGTGTATGAGCTGTTGTAGAAACCATCATAGGTGTGTGAGAAGTGGGCAAAGTAATCCAGAGTCAAAACACAGGACTGGCCTGTCTTCAGCTCTTCAGAGAACTTAACAGCTATCTGCTCTCTTGGTTTGTACTCCAATACAGTCACATTACTGGCCTCCCCATCACCCAGCTGAAGACAGAAAGTATTAGTTAACAACTACCAACAAGTGCAAAAAACTCATTACACATTCATCAGCACATCACACAAACTCCTTCCAATCCCACCTTGATGGTAGCTTTGGTAATGTTGAGATTAGCACTGTGCAAGACAATGCACTTGGTGTTGTGAAGCACAGACATTCTGATAACAGTGCGGCCGGTGAAGGTCATAATGTCGAGGTCAGGGTTCAGGGTGATGTCATAGCTTAGAGGATGTATGCTCTGAGGCAGCCGGAACTGTGCCCACGGAAAAATCTCACCATTTGGCTCGAAGGGAGCAGTCTTGTTCGGCTTAGGACAACCCGCCTGCAGAAGGATGGAGGGTTTAGGTCAACCAGGAAAATGGGTATGACAGAGCAAAGGGAAATAATCTGACAGACATGTTGACATAGTGTGTTGAAAGAGTAAGGTGTTGCTATCTACACAGGTTCACAAAACCTACCTAAACAGAACTAGTGACTATTTTTCTTACCTTGGTAAAGGTGCATCCAGGTAAGAAGTACAGTACCATGGTCATAGAGGCCACTATTACCAGGAATAAAACACATACAACCATGGTACGGGCTGAGGGTCGTGAACATGACCTGAGACCAAAAAGAGTTTAACATAACAGCATGAAAAGGAGAAGCAGTGTTGTAGGTGGTGATGCTGTAGGGGACAGAGAGAACAAAGAGTTTCAACTTGGTTGCTTAGCAGACTAAAACCCTTTTCCATGCACCTACCCTGTACATATTTGGGCAGGTTTCTGGATTTGCATCATGTAGGAGGTGATGCCTGACTATATTTTGGGATAGACTGTAATTAAACTGTCAACAAGTTTTAATATCTGCCCTTTAAGCAGCCAGTGTTAAAAAAGCCTGATCATTTCAGAACGGTGAAAAGTTCCCTGAACAGCGAATGTGGCCCTCTACTTAAACAATATTATGTAACATTGTTTCTGACAGGACTCTGAATGTAGCTGCACTTTCAGAAAACATTTCTTTGTAAATTTTAGTGCAAGCTGTTCACCAACACCACCATGATTCTATGTAAATCTTTGTCAAAGATGATCATGGAAAAAAATGATTTTTGCTGAGTGAACAGAGATTACCCATGCTGCTGTACTTGCTACTGTGTGTTTATTACTTCTATCTATAGTTACTGTCTCAATAGTGCTTAACGCTATGAAAATGCGTTTCCCAAAAATGATAAAAATTCTTCAGTATTTATTTCATATGGAAGTTTAAGAAACTTAGTTACAATACATTCACCTGAATACAACATTTGGACATCACCAGACTCTACAAATACTAATCACAGAAGCTATTGCATATGATAATACATGATTACTTATGCAGCACTGCTTTGACACTTAAATGCCACAAGGCATACCGCAGTAGAAAAAGGTTTTTTATGTCAACATACTGCACAGAGTCCCAGACCTTTTCAGTGCATTACCTAGGTGGAGCCTGTCTGGTGTAAGGGGAAGAGCTGGATCTATGAGCAGAGCTGCGGTTCATGAAGGACATGCCCAGCAGACGGGCTGAAGACTCGCAGTCCTCCTCATCCTCGTCCATGTCATTCTCTCCCAGGCCTCGCACAAGCAACCGTGAGCTACGAGGCTCATACACCACCTCATCTGGGTCAAGAGCAGGAAACGTCTGGAGACAGTAAGTGCAGTATATTCTGTTATTCTCCAGTTAAGCTGAGCAGTGTTTCCCATACAATGTTAATAACTGGGTTACCTTGGATAAATAAAAAATAAATAAAGATAAATTAATTAGAACAGGGTAAGATGTCACATGTGGAGGCGGTGATGAGAGTGAGGGCAGAGACAAGAATAATGGAAAATAATCAGGAGAAAAGTGTCACCAAAGAACGGCACAAATGACAGTTAATCATGATGATTTGAGTGTCAGACAGTGAGGGAGGACAGAGGTAATGATGACTCGGGGGCAAAATTAAGGTCTAAAAGACTTTGGTTATTAGGCTTTATGGTACAGTATGTCTGTACTGACAGAAACTGAATGTGGAAAATGGGTCATTGCAGCTCTGAAAAAAGAGGATTTTGATACTGTTAACACACACCGAAGACACAGCAGAATCATTATGCTAAAATTAAGTTATTTTTTGCTAGATGTAATTCTCAAAATGTTGACTATAGATAGTTGCAGCACTAAAGATCTAAAGTAATGTACAGGCTGAACTGACACTGTGCAGATAAGCATCATTGGCTACCCACAAGTGTCAGCCATTCTCAAATGAACTGATCCTTATATTGCTCTGCTCTGTTCACATTGTCAGATGTACAGATGAAAGCACTTGAGAGTGCAAATTTGCATTCTGATATGCAAATCATTGAGCCAGGCTGGTCCTTGAAACTAAGCCCTGCATAGATTACATAGCATAAGATGACAGGAGCATACCGGAAATGCAGTGGAGTCTTTGGCTAAATCAACAACATCCGGCTCTTCTTCAAACATGCTGTTCTCAATCATGTTCCTCGGCAGGTTGGCTCGCTCTACAACACACAGGCAGAGAAATCAGACAGAGGATTCTCAAAAGGAGAAATGAGAGCACAGAATCCTAATGGTTGTATACATTGACAGACACACACAGTACAGCATGTTAACATATGTGCTCTGTTTTAGGAGTTTTAGAGTTTTCCACAGAAGAGTAGTAGCAACAAGCCAATTTTCAACTCAAAGCCATGCTATTGTCACCTAATGTGAGGCAACATGAAACCTTGTTTAACAAAGCATGGACTGAGTTTCTTCGGTTTCCTGTTAGTAAACCTCCTACAGTACTTCCTGATATGCTGACATACATACAATGAGTTCAGTCAGCTACTTTTAAAGGACTATTAAAAGTAGGTATAACAAAACAACAGAAATCGCTCCATTTGCTTCACAGTTCATTCATTTAAATGCAGTGTCAAAAAACGACTGACAAAAGTGCCCTTAAAACTAGAAAAAGGCAAATACAATGAATATTAATCATCTGGCCATGTCACATGCTACTGCAGTTTATAAAAGCATACACTTCCACAAACTAAACTGCGTCTTCAGCATCATGACAAGAGCTATGCCTTGTCTTACTAAATCCATGTGATTCTATGGCAGCCAGATTCTCCCCTCAGTAATTCTTGAAACAATTGGAGGCATGTTCAGCTCCCTAATTTAATAATAAAGAAAGTAGTAAAAACTATGCAATGAAAGTCTCCTGTTTTACCTCACATACCATTCATGCTAAAGACAACGCATTTTCAGTTTCAGTTGGGGATGGATTTGAGTGGAAAGCAATAAACACCTTCTGAACAAAAAGTATTCATACAGAAACAATGCCACCAAACAAAGGTGAGCTTTACCTCCCCAAAGGAAAGGCAAGAGTCCAGAAATGCATGAAGTGAATACCATTCCTTGCCTGTCCTGTGTTTCTGTTTGGCTTGTCACTGTGTCTCTCTCTGGACTACATTGCTGCGATATGAATGTCTATTAATAGCCTAAGAGCTAAGTAGTAGCTAATGTGTAATGTGCTGAGAAGGATACGATAAAAATAAGACCCATAAGAAAATAATGATTGCCATATCTGCAGCTAACAGCTGTGGGGTATTGCTGTGATATTCTGGTGAAAGTTATTTCATAGACGCCAGATGACATATGAGAGAGGCAGTTAATAATGTGATTGTTATCATCTAGACTACAATTAGAAAACAGGCCAGGCAAATGTGGATAAGCACCAACTATTTTGTTTTGTCGTGCTTGTATGTAAATACAGCAGTAAGGCGTGCCATCTGCTGACTGCGCTCTTCCTACAAGGAACCCTATTTTAGAGTCAAAGAAATATAGTTAAATATATGTGTATTTGACAATAGCGTCTCTTCGTTCAGCCAAGGTAAGAACAGACAACAGACACACTGCTTAGAAGCAGAGCAGTGAGCCACAGTAGTATAATTGGCTGGTGGATCAACAAACGGGAAGGAAGCATCTATTAATGTTGCCTCATTATCTTATCAAAATGTGATTGCGCAATGTGTCTTTGGGCTGTTAGTTTTAGAAAGAAAGAAAAAACAGTAATCACTGTCACAGCAGCCAAACACGCAAAACGGGAAGTCTAACTGCTGAGATTGGGTGATAACTTCCATCCACAGAAGAGAACGCTCACATGAACGGAGGGCATTTCTGACTGTTTTAGTAACCCTCTGGGAGCAGGGCAGTGGTCCTGAAGCTGGCTGGCTGCTGGCTGGCTGGCTGGGCTCAGCTTGACTTATCAGCCCCCCCACACCAAGACAAAACATAGCAGGCTTGAACTTGGCAAAACAGTGCTGCTGTGTTTTTACACAATGGTGGCATACTATGCTTCTCCCTCAAGAGCCAGCCATGAAGCTGTTACTGGCTTTGTTGAGATCAAATAAAAATCAAAACGTTACACACATAAAACTACAAGATTCACAAACGGCCCATTCTGAATTCTGCTTAAGAGGAAGTCGTGTGCAGTAAAATGTTACCAGACGGAATTCCCCCCCCCCAACTGTAGAAACAAAAAAGAAAGCCGTCACTCAGAAAACGTAAAGGAAGCTCTCATTTAGCTTGACAAAAGTCAAACCCAACCCTCTCAACATGTGCCCTCGAGTGAATGTCACTGCCATTGAGCTCGTTGCTAATAATCCCGTAAATTATTAGCTGGCCTGCTGCGGTTAGCTTGCCGTTACTGAAAGGTCTACTGTCGTCCTCTCTTACCTGTACTGTTACTGTCAAAGGGATCCATGGCAGGATACCTCAAACAGCTTCTAGCGTCCAAAACAAGGGAACCTCTACAGCAGCTCGACGGACGTTATGTTTTCCTCGCTGGCCACAACCCACCGCAGGCTATCAGACGCTCACAATAAATAGCAGCCTGCCCTCACTGTACCGACGTTAGCTACGTAGCTGCTAGCTTAGAACTAGCCAACTCCTGACAGTAACTGGCTGAACGACATCCAGTTTGCAAACGTTAGCTGGTTTCCATAACTTTATCGTATCTGTTTTGCAGACTTAAACGTGAGTACGTCGGAATTAGATAACAAACGCTAAAAAAAAAAGTAAATAAATCTTATTCTAACATGCTCGGAGAACTAACGACGAGTAAAACACTTTCCTTCCTCTCTGACCAGTTGTTGACAACCTCCATCGCATTGCAATACTCACATCCTATTGGATGTTACCACAAGGAGGCGGGGCCATGGCTCACGACACGCACGCCAACAGATATTTCTTACTATACTTGTGAGGACATTGTTTTGCTTTAAATTCATTCTGTGAAGGTCAACCCTAATCGTTACATGCTTAACCTCAATCCTTACCCTAACCTAAACCTATTTACAGTTCTTACCTTAATCCTGAAACCAAGCCTGAACCCCCTAACCCTCTAATTATGACACACACACTTTTTTTACTATACTTGCAAGGACATTTCAGGTTAATGTTCATTCCCTGGAGGCCAATCCCAATCTTAACACTAAATGTTACATGTCTAACCTCAACTCTAATCTATTCATAGCTCTAACACCATGCCTTTGCCCTAAAACAAATAGTTAATACTATGAATACCAAGCACACACACACATGCACTCACTAATAATGGTTGTACTTAACACAATGATATGGTGTACAGTTAACACAACACACATAAAAGTGCCAGGAAGTACAATGAACCCTTTAATTGTACATTTAAGAATCAATTTACACTGCTTTTCTGTGTCACTTTGGAATGGATCTCTCACACACACTCTCTCACACACACACACCCACGCTCACACACAGAGAACACAATATTCATGACACACACATGGTTTCTCATGCACACACACACACACTACTACTGCTCAGCTGCCAGTTCTACCTATTACAATTTTTTTTGACCAACAAATAAGTCCCCTGAAAATATACAAAATGCTTTTGTATACAAAAGTGTCACCTCTTCGGTGATGTCAAGCACATTATAATTTGCATACAGAAACACACATACAAATTTAAAAAACTTTCAAATGTCCCCTCTGTAGCATCACCACCTCTTTCTGCTGCCTTTCACTTAATTTGCTTGTTCAGCCAGTTTCTCAGGGTCTCTAGGTTCCTCTGAACCCAGCGAATATTTTTCTGCACGTTGTCCAGGGCAAGCTGAGTAGTTCTCAGCTGAGAAGCCTGTTCTTTAATGGACTCAAAGAACATCTGCACCTGTGGGTCAAACACACATGTAAAAATTGTGAAATTGACAAAAAAATGACAGACATTTCCTCTTTCAGTTAAAGTCACACTTATGTTTGCAGCAAGGTTAGCACACATTTGTTCATGCTTAGGGTTTTATATATATATATGTATGTGTCTTTTTAGGTCAGTACCACACATTTTTACAACTGAAAACTCTTTGTCAGGATCAGACTACAAATGCTGGTGCAAAACAGGTTATGTTTCTCATTGGCAGTGTTTTTAAGACTATATTATTTTAATTTGATCATTATCATAACTATCATTAATATTGCTGATAGTGCCAATACCAGCAAATACAAATAGCATGTTGAAATATTGGTGCATCTCTAAACTGCCTTGCAGAATAAAGATTAGTTCAAGATATAAGACAGCAGTTACTTCAGTGAGTTCCTCTGGAGATGAAAAATGGCCTGTGGTGCCGATGATGATGTTTCTAATACAAAATGAGCCCAACTGTAACCTGCAGAGCAGAAAGACAACAGAGAGGACAGTCACAGACTAATATCATTTGCTACATTTGCACACACTGGTATTTAAGGCTTTTATAGGTGTGGAATCTACTACCCAATGTGTTGCCTGTGGTATAATCAAGTCTTTATCAGATCAAACACCTGTTCCACTCGTTACTAAATGGCACAGAAGCCGATAAAAAGGCAGAACTTACTTTTTTTTCAGTTTTTGCATCCAACTCACAGGATCATCTTGATATAAGTATATAAACTTGGTAATATATTACGATTTTAAAAAGTAAGGACAAATGCATTTTCATGGCATCACATAGTTTCACTTATAGTATTACGCCATTCCCAATGTCTCTATTATGTTGCACTAACTTTTGAACCAGTGTGTCCCAGTTCTTTTTGACAAAGTTCCAGGCGAGGTGATGTCCCAGCCGGTTCCTGGCCACCATCAGAATGAGAGTGGACAGGTCCTGGGATCTAATCACCTTCCCTTCCAAACCCAGGTCCAGCAGTCTGCAACACGAACACACACAATATAATTTGCTTTATTAACGCTACATTATCTGCCATCACTTTAACAGTCTACAGTGAAAGTTATTTAGCTTATCTATAATATAGATATACTGTGTATAGTGTATATATACCATATATCAGTTTTGCAACAGTACTGTGATACAATACCCCATGTTTGCCACATGGTGGCAGCATTAACAGTGTGAAAAAGGTAATAATGAGAAGATGTACCTATGCAGTTTGTTTGTGTCTCTGGTGCAGGTCAAGGCATATAGATATTTCCTTTTCTGCGCTGCAGAGAGGGAGATGTTGTATGTGTGTAAGAGCGAGTCCCAGCCGTGGTCATCCTGAGCTCCAACTGCATACACGGTCTCTGCCACGTCAGTGGGCAAGCTAGGGTAAACACAAGCAGGGATGTGCATATTAGGGAGGAACATGATGAAATAATAAATGACATGGTCCAGCCTAGCACAGGGAATAGCTGCTGTTTACATGAACCATATTGCCGGTTAAATATAATTTACACAGACATACCTGAGTGTACCGTTGGACTGAAGCCAGTCTTTGAAGCTCTGACGTGCCCTCTCCACACAGGGAGGGTCATCCAGGTGGCAAGCCAGTGACAGGACCTCTGACCTCAGCCGTCGCTCTGACACAGAGCCACTGTCGCTCCACGTCTGCTGGTCAATGACAGCACGGAAGAATCGTAGGATGTACATCTGCATCAAAGAACACAGAGAAACAGCATCTCACATGAACTGCGCTTCACACTGACGTTGGCATAAATATGATACTAAATGTGTACTCTTGTCTTCTTACCCCCAGGTTGTTTGTTAGCTCAAACTCATTCCTTTTCTCAATCAACTGGTAAAAGGACTCCAGATAGCCCAGTCCTTGGAGGAGAGGCACAGTGTGTGTCTCCAATCGCAGGTAACCAATCAGGTCTAAGCCTTTGTTGAGCGGCAGATGACCTGCCCTTTAGAGACATACAAGAACGTTTGAAAGGTTAGGTGCTATTTCAGGTGGGATGCTGTGTTGCTGTTTTGTTTGTGCGCAACTACAGACATACATGCACACATATGCTTACGTGACCAACTGAAAGATGTTGTGTATCAAGTGAGTCCTGTCTTTGTAGCTCAAAGCAGTGTGGTTTTCCCAAAGTAGTTTGGTCATCTCGTCCCAACCACCGTCCTCGTAATGAACCACATAATAGCCTGTCATATCGGTGTTTACTTTCAACCAGCTGACTTCCTCTCCTATATGTATACTGTCTAAATGAGAAAAACATTAAAAAAAAAGAGGATTTAAAACAATGTAATGGCAAAGCAAAAATTATGATATGTATGAATTATAGTTGGCCTATACTCTCTACCCTGTTACCTGTGCGTGTTGTCATCAGGTGTCGATGGACTGTGCTGGAGGCCTCTGTCTTGTATGTCAGTGGGATATGCCAAAGGAAACTACACATAAGAGAATACCATTTTTAAAACATAAAATGAAAGTCTTGGTAATAATAGGTGAGTGGCTGCAAGTGTAAAAACAAAGAGTAGAAGAGCAACGTACAGTCCGACTAGAAAAGTAAACTATATAGTAAAACAAACTCACCCCTGTTGCATTGTGGACCAGAGAGGGTCAGAAGGCAGCATTGTCCTCAGGAACCTGTCCTGTCTAAGCAGCAGATGAGACCCCTTCCTAGTTACAGTTACCAGAGGAATTCCTTTCTGCAGAGTCCAAGTGTTCATCATGGCTGTCAGGTCCATGTGTTCCCCTGTAAACAGGTACTGTAGGAGACAATCGGAGGTCAAAATATGCCACCACGTCACAAGCTCAGAAAATAATCCTGTATATGGTGTGAATATTTTAATATGAGTATGAGGGGTCAGTGAGTTGATGTTGAAACGTTTACTCACTGCATTCTTGGAGGCCTGGCTGCTGCTGTAACAGTGTTTTCCGGAGATGAACTCCTCCTCTGAGCATGTCTGTAAAGCAAAATAAAATAGAACATTTCATTGTTTTTCCAAGATAGATTTCTGTTGTGCTTTTTTTTTCTACTTTACATTGCGGCTGACCATAGTACACGACAGTGTTTTAAAATTTCAGCGTGATCGTTCTACTTCCATGGCAGCTGTTGGTTCCAATTCAATTCTGCACAGTAAGAAAATTAACTTGCTTGAGATTGGGAATCCATTACAATGGACGCCCAAACATTATTTTGTTATCGATGCATGGCAAGGCGGTGTAGTCTTTTTAAATCACTTACAATTGCATTACTGGGCAAAGATATCATAACTTTGATGGCAATAAAAGGACACAATGTTCACTTTGATTCATTACATACTTTAAGCAGCTTGATTTATGCACCATATTGAAATAAATGGGAAACAATGACCGTCTGGAAGGAGACTACACTACGGCATGCAAATATACCAGATAAATACAAGAAGATGACAAAGGACTTCACAGTTAATTTCACAAGTAATGTAATTTGTTTTTGTACATTGGCTAGACTGTCCCACAGGTCCTGGTTGTGTGCATTTCTATAGCTGTATTTGCGGAGGTACCGTACTATCCCACTCTGGAAGACGTCATCTGTCAGAAAGTGTCGCAGCATGTGCAGGACACAGGCTCCCTGGTGGGAGAGAGAGGAAAGATTTATTTAATCAGTGGGCCGCGACAGGTTATGTTAGTCATAAATGTGAAAAAATTAGATTTTCTGTTACAATATCAAGATAGAGATCAGTAGTTATGCAGTCACAAGTGTGTGTTTAGAGGCTGTTTTCCAACCATTTCAAACATGACCAAGCCAATCAGAACTGACTAACAGAATTTGTTATCTGGGGTTTGAAGTTTATTTCATTTATGCCTGATTTTGCAGGTAATCAAAATCAGGCACAAATCCTTCCACAGATAATAAACCTATAAGGAATCATCATTATCAGCTGTGTAACCCTCTTTGTGACTGAAGGCACAACACATGTATGAGACCGAGAGCATACTTTGTCATAGGAGACGGTGTCAAACATCTGTTTGATCTGAATGGGGTTCTCTGCTGGGCTGGATATTGGCCGAGAGGAGTTCAGCGAATCATGACCAACTGCTGCAAAACAGGTGTACAGTAGATATTCCTCCTGCAAGATTGGGCACATGAACAGGTTCATCAGCACTCTCTCACAGGCTTAATATTAATCTACCACTATTTTTCAATCAAATCGATCCTCTGATTAAAGAAGCACATACCACTTTCAGGTTGGGATAGGTGGCCTCGACTGAAATGTACTCCATGTACCTGGCAAATCCTTCATTCAGCCAGATATCGTTCCACCACTCCATCGTCACCAAGTTACCAAACCACTGTAGGCAAGAGAGGTTTTGAATTTCAGAACTCTGCATTGACTATTTATGTAATGATTTCAGTTATGAGGATCTGAACTACCAAAGCAAAACAAACACTGTATGCCATAAGAGTGCAGACACAGTGTCACATGCTCACCTGATGGGCGAGCTCATGGCCGATCACCATAGTAACCCAGATTTTATCAGAAACGGAGGACGTGAGGGGATCAAAGAGAAGGCTGGTCTCTCTGTAGGTGGTCAGACCCCAGTTCTCCATCGCACCGGACTGGAAGTCTGGGATGGCTATCAGATCTTGGGGAGAGAAAACACAGGTCAGGGAACAGAAAGTGACAGGGTATGCAGTGTGACATAGTTACAGAAACACTGAACAAAGGGTACCTTGTTTGGGTAGAGGATACGGGATGTTGAAATACTCCTCATAGAAATCTAGCATTTTGACAGCAACCTGCAGGGCGTAGTGGGTTTGCAGCCACTTCTCAGGGGCAGCATAGATAGACACCTACAGATACACAACAGAGCATAAAAAGCAAAAATATGTGTCACAGAGAAAGCAGTATTGTTGGCAGGAAATGAAAATATCATCAGGGAGACCACACCTGCACGCCAGAAGATGTTGTTCCAGTGACAGATTTGAAGTCACAGACGACAAATGCTACGAGGTACGTGCTCATCTTCACACTGGCATCAAACTGATCCTCAAGCAGGCCGTTTGCTTCAACTGTCTTGACCTGAAATACGCAAACAATTCATTGCAGCCATTTTTCACACGCATTTAAACCTGTCTGATAACTCATATATATGCAATGCTCACCACAGGCATGTTGGACAGAGAAATGTACTCCGGACTCCTCCTGATCCGTACAGAGAAGTTGGCTTTGAAACTTGGCTCATCAAAACAAGGGAAAGCCATCCGAGCACTGGTGGGCTCAAAGTGAGTTGAAGCTAAGGTTCTGAAAAGAGACATCAGAAGGCACTTTTAGTTTTGTATAGTCAATGGACTATTATACTCTAGCAGGAGGCTCCATGTATGTGTAGAATATTTTACCACGCTTGCTGTGAAACAACCTATCTGGTCTAACCTGGTCTCTCCTGTGCTGGTCCTGTAGGTGCTCTTATAGAAGCCATAGAAGCCTTCCGCAAGTTCTGCCCCAAACTCAATATACAGAAAGTACTTTTGCCCACTGCTGAGCACCCTGGGAGAGAAAATACCAATCTGTTCATGGGAAGGGTTATGAAGAACTGGAAGAACCTATGAAGAGAAAAAGCAGAATTCTTTTTTTTTAATTCCAGGTTTATTTATTCATTATTCATTCCATTCTATAAGAAACGGAGAGAACGTTGGGTCCAATGTGAGTTTCAATGATAAATAACCTGTAGCTCTGCATTTACAGCTACCTGGTCAGACAGATGAGCGAGGTTCTGGTCCAAAATGGTGGCCTTGGAGATCTGCAGACCCTTGCTGTGTAATACAACCCAGTTTGTGTTGTTCTGGACGTCAATCTGGATCTGGACTGAGCCAGTGAAACTGAGGCTTGTGAGGTTGGGGTGCAGAAGGAGGTGGTAGTGAAGAGGAATGATGTACCTAAGAGCAAGAAATATGAATTGCTTTTTTAAATAGTGACTCAAAAAGAAATATTCGTATGTATTTCCTGTATGAGGGTACAAATACAAAAGCAGTGTGAAGGGTACCTTGGCAGGCGAAGACGGCTCCAAGGAAAGCTCAGATTACCAGTACCCAAAGGAGACTGTTGTCCTGCGGGGTGAGGAGGGCTTGACGCCTGTTGTGAACTCTGGGTTGGCTGAGACCCAACCAGAGACACGTGGAATAGAGACAGTACCAACAGCCTCACCAAGACCATTGTGGAGGAAATGTCCTTCAACCACTGATAAAAAAATAAATAAAATCTGAACGTTGACAGGCTGACAGCTAGTAGTAAACCTGGTCACGATGCAGGACCGCCTGATGTGTCACACTTATCAGAATACGGCTGAATCAAAAATGACTTCTTCTTTTTTTCCTCTTAAACCTGAAAGACATTAGAGCAGCATTTAAGAACACATCCCACCTCTTAATAAAAACAACATTTATACCACTTTCTTCCTGTGGCCTGTGAACATTTACCGCCTCTCACCAGCAGGGAGCTGATGCCTTCCTGCCTCCTCTCGCCAAGTTTACGGCTACGACTGTGGTTTCAAAGGTTACTATGTCAACAAAATCACTCCTGTTGCTCGCAGCGGCGCAAACGCTTAGGTTTGACTTTAAAAGGAGACAGTTTCGGACCTTGCAACCGTCACATATGAATTCTGTTGAGTGTGCAGTTCACTCTGGTGTTTACGTTTCAGGCTTCATCCGCAACCTGAAGGAGACTCACGCGTGTGATGAGCGAAGCACATGATTTTCCACGCGGACAAAGCGAGATGAGGACACTGCTATAACTGTAAGGTGACAACAGCTGCGGGTCAGGAGGAGCAGAGCCGCAGTCCGGGCAGCACTCGTGCCGCGCTGGTTCGATGCAGATGACACAGTCCACAGGTTCGCCAGGAAGGTGACTCGTTCCTACACAGCGTGCAGTTAGTGGAGTAATGCTTGTCTTGTATCCGCTCGAGAGGCCATGTGTGACCAGAAACCAAACAAGCTGCAAATGTCGAAAAGCTTTACCTCGATCATTTTGGCTTCATCATCCTTCCTTCATGTGCCTGCTGTTGAGTTTCACTTTCTCTTCCGCTGTGAGCTTCACCGCCCCCCCCAGTGCTGGGGCAAGAGAGAGAGAGAGAGAGAGAGATCCCAAACATTAGGGTTTTGTATAATGTTGAGTAATTGTATTAGCATGTAAGGACTGTATATGTGCATATGTGACACCTGTGTATTTAATATGTATATGTAATTGATGTGAATCTTCTGTAAACTGATTCGGCAACAACATGTTTTTGTTCATGTCAATAAAGATATTTGAATTGAATTGAAATTGAGAAACACACAGAGAGAGAGAGAGAGAGAGAACTAGCTTCACATGTTAACTGATAAATAATGTCTTATGTAATGCCTGTCCCAACAAATGTTAGAGGCTGCTGTTAGTGCCCTATAACTAGAGGTATTGTGAATACATTTAACACTATACAGTTTATACTTTAGTGTGTGTGTGTGTGTGTGTGTGTGTGTGTGTGTGTGCAGGTGTACCCTACAAATGTGTTGTCTAATGTTCTGGGTGTGTTGATAGGATCAGTTTCTTACCTCAGACCTAACAGCCGTAGGCAGGTGTTTTCTCTCCAGGTGACTCTTCACTGACTTTCTACTGTCCACATTACATTCCTGTCCTCACTTCTATCACTGTACATGCCAATAACGCCTCATTTGTGTAAGAGCTCACACTGTCGCCCTCTCTTTGTGTGCGTGTGTGTGTGTGTGTGTGTGTGTGTGTTGGGGGTCGG
>JAVQJF010082883.1:0-35815 GCA_036023855.1 Gadopsis marmoratus | reverse complement strand
TCTCATTTTGTTCAGATTAAGAAAGTTGGGGGGGGGCGAGGAGGGGGTGTCCGTGGGAGAGGGGGCCTGGATTATTGGGGGTGGTGGAAAGCGTTGAGGAGGGGCTGATGGACATTCCTCAGGATGAAGTAGGTCATTGTTCCCTGTCTCTAGTGAAGAGAGCTCTCTGAAGGAACTGATGAAGTGAAAGTAGCGGAGGGAGGGCGATGCAGGGCTGGATGGGGGGTACAAGTCCATATACAGGAGGGGAGTGGTTAGGTTGGGGGGGGGGGGTTGCATTATTCAGTAATCCTATTGAAAATGCCTCCTGAAGGACAGTCCAAGAGAAGCTGGCAGAAAGGAAAGCGAATGGAATGTGACAACAGAAAAATGCCATTGATGGTGGTCAGCTTGAAGCGGCTTGATGTGGAAAGACGTTTCTGCTGAATGGTTGAGTCTACAGAGACGGGAGTAGCGCAGAGTCAATTCAGCCTGACAGAGATGCTCCGGCTCCACCTCACCCCTCCTGCTTCCCCTCCTCGTCTCCTCTTTTCCAACCGTGCCCCTTCCCCATAATGCGTTCTTTTGCCTTTCGTCCAAGATTTTATGCTTAAGCTGCTTCTGTTACTCAGATTGTCGGGACATGGTCACAGGTGAAGTGGAATAACCGATGATAATCAATCTGGTTTCAAATGGTGGCAGCAGCACATGCATAGGGTCAGAAGGCAAAGGTGTGTGTTGAGGGCTCTACATATCATGATCTAGATGTACTGTGGCATTAATATTGTACTTTTGAAATGTTCATTTTGTTAGGCAATAGCAATGTTTTAGTTATGTACTTACACTGTGGTCATGCTAGAATCTGTATATTTCAGTAACTTGATGAAAACCTCATAACAAGCTTGTGTTTTGTAATGTGATACGCAACAAATTGTGAATTTGCTGTTCCCAAACAAGTCATGAGAAGTTATTGAGTTAAAGATTGATAAATGCAGCTCTCTGTAAATGTCCCAAGCAATATGTTATTCATCATGCAAATTCAATTTCCTTTGTTACATCTTTAAAATGAATCCCTCCCTGTAGACTGACGTGAAATGTTAACAATGTAAGCTTGTTTGTTCTGGTTCTTTGGCAGTCTCAGCATTTAGTCATCACACTAATCCCCTTCCTCTTCTCTCCCCAGAGTTTTTCCGTGAGCTTTTGAAAAATGCGGAGGTGTCGCTGCACAACATGTTTGTGCGAACGTACGGGATGATGTACGTGCAGAACTCAGAACTGTTCAAGAACTTCTTCGAGGCCCTGACTCGGTACTACGTGTCCGGCAGTGCCGCGATCAACCTGGACTCCATGCTGTCGGAGTTCTGGGCCGACCTCCTGGAGAGGATGTTCCGGCTGGTCAACGTGCAGTACGAATTCAACGACGCCTACATGGAGTGCGTCAGCCGGCACACGGAGCAGCTGCAGCCCTTCGGCGATGTGCCTCGCAAGCTCCGAATCCAGCTGACACGGGCCTTCGTCGCTGCACGAACCTTTGTGCGCGGCCTGACACTCATGCCTGAGGTGGTCAACAAAGTTTCTATGGTAAGTGAGTGGTGCTTGTGAAGTTTTTGTCTTGGCAGACACTGAAAAGCTTTTCCCCAAAGCTCTGTCCATCCCTCCCTTCTGTGTTTCTGACTTCATATCTTTCTTGGAAAAACTGGCTGCGGTTCCATTACAGTGTCTCTGATAACATAAACCACTTTGACTGTTCTGGTATGGCATGTTTTTCCATGGTAGTGAGTGATTCATTGATGATTAGATTATTATTATAAGTATGTGGTGTTGGATGAGTGTTTTTTGCTGTGGGTGCAGTCTGCTAACTTCCCCCTGCCTCCTCCAGGTCAGCGCGTCTCCCAGCTGTGTGCGAGCGGCCATGAAGATGTTGTACTGTCCCTACTGCTCGGGCCAAGTGGCCCTGAAGCCCTGCCAGAACTACTGTCTGAATGTGATGCGTGGGTGTTTGGCCAACCAGGCCGACTTGGACACCGAGTGGAACAACTTCCTCGGTGAGCGGGCATCACGTGAACAAGGACACCGTCTGCAGCCATTATGAAACTAACCTGATCGTGAACGCACCATGCATAATGGCTTCAAGTGTTTGATTTGGCAACAGGGTCTATTTATACAACTCCCTGCTTTTATGTTCTTTTACAAGTTGCCACTGCAGTTCTCACTTTTCACCAAAAAATCATTAAAGTTTGATATAATCTGCTCCAGCCTTATCTAAACATGCAGTCTTCTTTACCCTCGTGGGCATGAAACTAGTGACACGATGGAACGGGGCTAATTAGATGAGAGATTTTTCTTCAGTGGGTTTTTTGTGCTTTGGTTTAGCAAGAACATGTTTAACACAGGAACACAATGGTTATTGTAAAAAAAAACATGTACAAACGCATCCCTCATTCTTTTAGCATCTTCTTTAAGTAAAGGGAGTGAGGGAGTGGTTGTACGTGTTGAGAATGAATGCAGCTCCTATGTTGTGTGTAAACACAGACCCAGATCAGTTTCATTACATTCAGGGCGGTGCATATATCCACTGTTCTCGTGTGTATGTATTATATTTATTCTACATGACAGACTCGTGTGACAAAAGAGGTTTCCTGGCTTCTATACCACCGTTACATGTCTCTCTGGCTGCTGACACTGTACTCTCTGTGGAGGCGTCTGGTTTCTGCTGCCTCTCTGTACAGCAGCTTTACTCTGCTGTAATCTGAGGGCTCCTTTCACTGGTTAACTATCTCACTCTTGGGCATGTGCTTCCCCCTAGTGGCAGCTTTTTGTTACATCGCGCTTGACTGAAGGAAACCTTATATTGCAATGAATCAATTTCTTTTACCATTTATAATTTTTTACATTCTGGTTTTCAGATGCCATGCTCAGTCTAGCGGAGAGGCTCGAAGGTCCCTTTAACTTTGAGTCCGTCATGGATCCCATTGACGTAAAGATTTCAGAGGCCATCATGAACATGCAGGAGAACAGCATGCAAGTGTCGCAGAAAGTCTGTATCATTTCACAGTATTTAAAAAAATAATAATAATAGACACAGAGATTCAGTTCCACTGACTCCACTTTATGCTTGTTCATTTCTGACAGGTTTTCCAAGGATGTGGGCAGCCTAAACAAATCACGGCCTTACGATCCAGACGTTCTGTCAAAGAAACAGGCTTTACTGGCCGCTTCCGCCCATACAGTCCTGATGCTAGGCCCACTACTGCTGCTGGGACCAGTTTAGATCGATTGGTAAGGACTGTGAAAACCCAGAGCATAACCAGACTGCTTTTTCTTTGCTTTAAGTACTTAAGTAGTGTGTGACTTTTTTTTTCTTTTTCGTTTTCTCTATGCAGACAAATGATGTGAAGAAGAAGCTGAAACATGCAAAGAAGTTCTGGTCCACATTGCCAGAGACGGTGTGTGCAGGTGAGAGGATTGCACCTGGGGACGAGTGCTGGAATGGAACAGCAAAAAGCAGGTAAGATAGATATAGATAGATGGATAGATACAGACACACACACACAGTATAAAAATGTTACTTTATACAAAGTATCAAGATAATCCAACTTCTTGACTAAAACTGACTCTCACTTACGTAGGTACGAGTCAGTTGTCATTGGCAATGGACTGGCCAATCAGGTGTCGAACCCTGACGTGGATGTGGACATAACAAAGCCAGACATTGTGATTCGCAGTCAGATTGCAGCTTTGAAGGAAATGACGAGCTGGCTCAAAGCTGCGCACAGCGGCAATGACATCTCTATTGATATTGGTGAGGATGGTTAAGCTTCATGGATTTTCGTCATGACATGATGTCCTAGTTGCACACATCTGACCTTCGTGTTGTCTCTCCCAGATGAGGATTTCAGTGGAGGAGAGGAGAGTGGCAGTGGGTGCGACTCTCCATCCTGTGACACAGACCGGGACATCTACTTTTCCACTCCTGGCAGTCCCCGGGTTAATGAAGTGGGCTCCAGAACTCCAAGTGGTGGGGTTGCCTCACAGGGAAGCATGGCGCTGGCGCTCTGCGGGCTGGCCCTGGCTCTGCTTGCTCCCCACCTGAGATAAAACTGGTTGGGCAGGAGAGGAAGAGAATGACCAGGAAGGACGGCGAGAAGGGGAAAACTGTCAGAGACTTTATAAAGACTGCCTTCAGGACCTTGGACTGTCCGCCATTGGGGGGGGAGAGACTCTTCTTAATATTACAATAACTTCACTCTTTTAATTATTTGTTTGTATGTTTGTAAGGACATCGGTGTACAGCAATAGGATTTTCTTCTCGAGACATCCACCTTTTCCCCCACATAAACCTTTTCTCCTTATGGCTCTTTTGGAGCTAAACTATGGTTCTGTTTGCAGCATTACAAACATTATATAATTGTCTTATTTTGGCAATTTAATCTCATAATTCATTTGTGTGCCTTCAATGATTGCCATCTGATAACTAAATATTAAGCAAGCTGTTTGGTTGAACATCAAGTTCCTGTGTTGGGACCCTATCTTCATATTTCTGAGGATGTTCTTTCTTTCCATTATTCAGAGATCAACAAATTGTGTAATGTTGTTATGAATTTTGACAATTTCTAACAATCATTTTTTGCACATTATGAATGTGCACACTGTGAATGTTTGTGTCTGTACGTTTATACATTTACATACATTAGCCAGTCAGAAATTATGAAGCTAGCGGTTGATCTCGGCTAAGGAACACGTTGCGTTTTTGTTCGCTTTGCTTTTGAGAGACGGTTAAAAAACTCTGCGTAGTTCATCTCTCAGAAATCCAGTGTGGGAAGTTACAGCACAGGTATTTATGTTTGACCTGGAGGTGGAATCCATCTTTAGAAGAGCTTTTGGGGCCCTCTGCGAGCCCAAACATGCATATTGTATGTCTGCTATGAGCAATATCACAACCTAACTTTTCATTTTTAATTTAATTTCCTCAGCTTAAACAGTTCAAAAGTAAGGTCATACCTCATACCGCACGCTCTCATTGTCGATGCAATCTAGTGATGTTGAGTTGAAAGTGTCTGATAGAGTGAAGATATGTGGCTGGCATCCTGGTGAAAGGTAACTGGTGTAGAAGAGGGAAGGACTCCCCTAGCATTACCCCTAAAGAAGGCAAAGCTGACAAGTCCTGAATGCTCTTTTTGGTACTGTAAGCTCAGTTCAGCACAGAGGATCTGACTCTATACAGTCTTACTTTGTTTGAAAAGAAAAGGTGGCGACACGTATGTTCAGAGTGTTTCACATTAAACTAGAGAAGAGGAACAAAAGACAGTGCTTTGATCAAAAGAAATCAAGAAAAGATTATTTTAATACAGGGTTTTATGTTGAAGAGGTGTTGTAATTTTTAGATATTTTTGGTATGAAGATATATATTAGGTACTACAGTGGATTTTACTGCTAGTTTTAGGTGGTGGAAGAGGACAATGTGCACAGATTTTGGGGGCACTTTTGGTCTGTGCAGTTATTTTTTTATTTTTTTGCGGGCTCATTTTGCCCACATCCCCCGTCCCACAACACACACTTGTACCTCTTATATGGCCTGTGTCAGTATAAATGGACTCATCCTGAACCATTTGATCTACCTATCCTCATCCTCATGATCTCATCATGTCAACTTGAGGTGGAATGTTGAAGTATTGTCACAAGTGCTACCAAAACGAATGCAATGTATGGTGCCTGATCTTTTTTCTTTTAACCGTGGTACATTATTAGCAACTTCTTGAGGTATGTTGATGATTTGTATGTATTATCTGCTCAGATTCTCTGAAGGGAGTTTGAGCATGTGTGTTACCAGCTGACAAGCACAACATTTTTTTCTATGATCTTCTAATTTGTTAATCGGGTCTGTAAGTCACATTACCTGGCCATTTCATCTCTAAAATGATGCTGCCTCGTTTAGCTTTTGTACAGTAACTTATGCACGTGTTTTAATGTCATTGCAAAACATGCTTTTAGACTAGACAGTTGATACAAAATGCAGTATTGAGAATGTTTCGATATGCAAAACCTGGTGAAAATAATGCATTTCTCAAAGTAATTGATCAGATTTTGGGTGGTTTAAGTATGCATTTTGTGAAAACTGAAAATGGATTTGCTTGTTTTGCATATGTCTGCAGGACTGAAACAATTGACTGCAGTTGAGACGGATGGTAAACAACCTTTTGCCTGTTTGGCTTTGAAATGTACAGGTTGATTGTAAACTTGCATCAAACCTTCTGCCAAAAAAAAGTGAATTAAGAGAGTTGCAACAAATCAAAAAGGACACCAATGTTAAGAATCTGACTGTGAAGGATTTGATGAAACATCTGAGCTACCCATATAAAATACTGAAGCCTTCATTTAAAATAACGAAGCTGGGCTTCAGCAGCTTGATTTGGTATTACTTCTGCATGCGACTGGTTAAATTCTCCAGATTTTTTTTTTGTTTGTTTTGTGTTCCACCAACATTTCTACAAGGGCTTGTGCATGTGTTTGTGTCATGTGGAAGAGTTGTCGAGTGTGAAGAAACCCAACTTTCTGAGAGTCTGAGGAAATGTTTTGGGTGATGATGGTAAATGTTTGTGCTTGCGGGCCACGGTAGCAACATTTTCCAGCTGGCAAGGAGTTGGTCCAGCTGCTGGATGTTGTGCATTAGGCCCACAGAGCAACTTCAGTCGTAGTGACCTGAAAGATGAGTTGGACAGGTATTGCAATCCTTCCATCATCCTTTGGCCCACAAGAACAGAAAGGACACATTTTCTGAGGAGAGGGGAGACTGAGTGACTGACTGAAAAGAATAAAAAATATGTAAATAAAGAGCAGCCGTTTTTAGATGTCTCTAAAAGAGGCCGTAACAGTACACCAGATTTTTACATGTCAGAGTATCTCCTTAATGTTACGGAAAAACAAGATGAGATAGATGTTAAGTTGTAAGAGAAAATGTATATTAAACATTTCTTAGTCTTGTAAAAATAAAGACTGCCAATATTTAAATGGTTGTGAATGGTCTCATTTAATCAACGCACTCGGTTAACTGGTCTCCCTTAATGTCTGCTTGTTTTCATGTTTATCACTTAGTTTAAATCAGTTTAATTTATATAGCACCATAGAAAAATGTTATCTTAGGAGACTTAAAAGTCTGTCATGTAGGCGTCAAAATATTAAAAGGAGTCGATGACGATTTAATTTGGGTAACGTGAGACTAAAGCTGAAAAATTTGGTTTTATATTTGTGGTTTGGGGAAATGCCACATTATGCTTTTTTTTTTTTCTTTTTACATGTAGGCTTACAGTATTTGTAACAAAAGCATTTTGAAGACAAGAATTTAGTGTCGCACGCAAAGCTAACATTTTTAAGATTTGTCTTACGAGGCTTTGTCTTGGTAACAGCAATTAAATGTAGACTGCAGCTACTCTGACTGTGCATAATCTGAATGCTTTCACATATGCTCAGACATGCAGAGGGCTGTGGCTATATGTCAAGTACAGAATAAACCACCTTCCAGTTTACAATTAGGACTGCAGGCAGCTCAGTGGCAGAACACGCATTGCCTAAATGTCACCCATTTATATAGATTTAGTATTAAAGTATTTAGAGATGAAGCAACCTTTTGGGAACCATTACAATTTGAATTTTAATGACCTCCGCATCGAAAGGAGCCAATTGAGGTGGTTCGGGCACCTGGTAAGGATGCCCCCTGGGCGCCTCCCTTTGGAGGTTTTTCGGGAAACCCTGCTTAGCCTGTTGCCTCCGCGACCCGGCCAGTGCTGTAAGCGGTGGAAAATGGATGGATGGATGGATACATACAGACTCAATGTATTTGGTCCTATCATTTTGCTTTCACCTACTCTAAAGCAAAGACATGAGAAGGAAAATACTTAATATAAGGCCTTTGTTATCCTCTTTGACCAGCCATCCATCTGTATATAACCTAAAATACCTGCTAAGAAAGCAGAAAATTCACAAGAGGATTCTTGCAACTATAGTTGTATGTTTTTTTCTTTCTCTCCGATTCAGACTGATTTTGGGCCTCTAGTGGTCCTCACTTTTAATCCATCCTAATTATCAGTTTCCGCTTACTCAGTTTCTCCTTCCCTGCTTTCCCCTCTTTGGTTGCTTTACAGTTTCACATATTGTGTGAGGCACCGTCACTTTTCTTGCTCACTTTATTATTTTCTGTCTTTCCTCTGTTCACCCCTCCTCCTCCCTTTTGTTTTCTTTTGTATTTGGCAGTATCACACAGCAAACCCATCATCTCAGGCTGCTCTCGTCAATCCTGACCCGCGATTGGAAATGGATATCCAAACAAAAGCACAACCTATCATCTTTACATCGCTAATAGAAGTATTGGAGGGGTGTTTCCAATAACACAGGCACAGCTCTGAACACAAGTTCACCAGGAGGTCGCAGAGACCACATGGGGAAGGTAGGGGAAGAGCAGGAGAGAGACGCAGAAAGGGAAAAAGTCAGAAGAGGGGTAGACAGAAGGACAAACTTTGACCAGAGCTGCATCTTCAAAACTGGGAGATAACACTTTAAGTGCTAATGAGAGCTGGAGGCTGGAACAGAGTTCATGGACCTCTGTGTCAATGACCACACTGCTGCAACAGAGAACCTTCAGAACAGCAGCAGCAAGGAACCCAGCAGTTCAGTGTTTATCATTAATAACCCAAAACTGCTTATTATAGTAAGGAGGCCTAAACAGCTCAGAGTGCATGCAAAGGTTTTCTCTGGTTTGGCCATAAGTTTAGGCTAAAAGATTGTATAAAAGTTCTAACAGGGCTTAAAGGATATGTTCAGACTTTTAGTCACATGTATTTTGAAAGAGGAATTGGTTGCTGTAATCATTCCTCCTAACATTGATGGCCATGGAGAAACATGTATACACTCTAAGAAATAGTGGATACAATCCATGGGTTTGATTTTGTGGAAAAATCATGCTCTAAAGTTCAGCCAAAGCGAATGTGAGGATTCAGCAGTCTGAGTGAGTTAGATCAAATATGTGTCGTGTGAAGGTTTATTGCCAGCGTTGTGTCCCGGCAACGAACTACCAAGATGTATCCTTTGGCCTTGGCTCGGCAAGGCGACATTGTCAATGGAAACACAAAAAGGGAGTGTTAAAGTCTCATGTTGGCTTTCACTGAACTTTAGAATGCATTTTTTGCACAGAACAAGGACTTTGGATTTATCTACCAAATGTTTGCAGTGCAGTCACAAAGGGACAGTGGTGCATCTAAGTTCGTCCAGTGTTGCGGATGAACTTTGGTTTGGTGATGTTTGGACTACCAGTTGGTAAACTGCTATAGCTGCTAATCTGACGGTGCTGCTCTGTCTTTCTCTGCTCCGTCACAGCTATGTGTTGGCTACATTGAACACGTAACATATGCGGAGTGGCTGCTGCAACACTATGATTCCACTATAATGGATTAAACTGGCTACACCAGGTGTAAGAGCAGCGCGTATGTGGTGCTTCTGCACTCTACAAACCAAAAAACAGCCCAGTCTTCTATTTGTATTTCTTTACAGAGTAGTGGGTCATAAAGTGTCTATATATTTTTGTATTAAACTACTGGCATACAGGAAACTTTGGGATCATGATCACCATTTATTTTGCCAGAAATAGTCTGGTCAGTAGACAAAAAAGCTGAGGTTTGAAAGAACTGTGCTGGGTCCAAACACTGAACATACAATCCCAAAACGAAAGCTGAATGTCTTATTTTGTCTGCGACTCACACAACCTATGTGTGCTGCAGGCGTAGCCCGTGCAGGGATACATTACATATTATGTGTATAGCCAAAGGGTTAGTCTTGCAGTTAGGAAATGTTGAGACAAAACTCTAGTGATTCTAATGATTCAAGTCATCTACCTTTAGGGGGGGCAGCCCTAGATTACAGTGACCAATAACTCTTTCAACATATATGCTGTAAAGCATGTGAGTATTGTATTAGGATAGACTTGACTGAAAGATCGGAAGCTAACTTAAGGCTGCCATGCTCACAGGCCGTGATCCAACGCTTTAACTCTCACAATGTGTATGCAAGACAAAGAGAGAGAAATGTCACAGGAGAGACATGGCATATTACATCAGAGACTATTATGTTACCTGTGTCTTTACACTGAATGACAGATTCTCTCTGTCCGTTGCTCTGGTGCCTTTTCGAGAGTATGTCGCCCCTATGGCTGTCTTCCTGCTCATGCAGGTAGCCCCGAGGAGGAGAGAATGGAGCTCTTTGACAGCAGCAATGAGGGGGAAGCGGGGGGGTTACATTGCAACCACCATCTACTCCCTGTGCCTGGGCTCATTCTGTAATGAAATGGCCTGTGTCATGGAGGCCTTGTCCAAACAATGGGCCTATTCAACCAGGAGAGGAGTCTCTGTCAGGACTAGGCTGAATACGATACCTCTGATTCAGGGCTGCAGTCCCTCATTCTTTCTATCTTACTATTTTTTACACTACTGTAGCGATTACCGTCCTCCCCTGCTTTCTCTCTGTTTCACTTTGTCCTTCTGATTTTCTGCTTCCTAGGATGTCAGCCTACAGAAACAAATCAAAGATAAAACACAGTGTTCTCATGTATGTGTTTTTAAAAGATATCACATGTTACTGTTTACATGTCTAGGTGAACATCCACTGAAGCCATTTTGGGTTTATGTATAACTGCATCATGTTGTTAAGGGTTTTTGGTGTCAAACTAGTTTTGAGTACATGGTGAAGAATAAGACCCAAAATCTCAATCTCGATAGGGAGTTAGTCAGAGAATAGACAATATCTGGGGAAGGTTTTTACCTGTATCCAAAGGATTAGTAATTTCACCTAATTCTTTCTCATGTTTGTCTGAGTCTCTCTCAACTAGATAAAGGGAAGCCCATTTTTGCCAATATAAATTGAAAAAAAGTAATCCACTACCTATGCCTAAAACAGATTTAATATAAAGGTAGCTTATGGGGCATTTTTCAAAATAAACAAAGTTATGTTTCACTGTTCACTAAAATGTTTTGTGCGTTTCCGTGAGGCCTAGCAAACTTGTTGAATGCATTTCCTTCCTTATTTTTAGAGCTACATTTTTGGACGAAGTCCGAAACCTATGTTATTTACATATTTGCTCCTTGCCTTTGTGGGCACAGTGTGAAACCACGTCACCCGCGTGCACTAATTATTATGAGAAAAAGACTCTAAAAATGATTAGATAGTTAGAATAAAAAAAAAAATTATATAGCGCTTTTCAACCGAAAGGGTTCCCAAAGCGCTGTAACAGTTATCTAAGCTAGAACAGTAGTCTAATTCACCCATTCACACACCGATGGTGACACAGTTGCCATGTTGACCTCCACCGGGGGTAACTTGGGGTTCAGTGTTTTGCCCAGGGACACTTTGACATGTGGACAGCAGGGGCTGGGATCGAACCACCAACCCTGGGGTTAATGAACGACAATCCCACACAGGTGTTTCACTTACTCTGGCTAATTAGACTCAAACTATGCTTGAATTAGATGAGTTCACCAAACTATGTGAACCAATAAATTGATAAACATGTAACCTATCCCACACTAACAGCTGCAATAAAGCGTATTTTGCGAATGCTCCAAAACCCTCAAAGTGTCACATTATTTATTTCAGTACCTAAAAGGGTTTCATGCTGTTCCTCTTTAGTAGACAGCTGCCTCGTGATATTACTGACATAATCATTCATCAGATTACTAAAACTGGACACCCCATTGGTCTAAAAACATCTACATGTAAGGGGCACGAAAAACACAAAATGGATTGAGTTGCAAGATTCCCAAGCAAATCAGTGGCAGATCAGCTTTTGACAGTCACAATATTCAACCACTGCCTAAGGTCAAGGCAGAAGGAAGACCTTCGGAGTTTTGTCAGAGTTCATGATGATTAAATTCATGACTTGAAACTTTTAAAAGAAAACCTTGGCTAACACAATCCACATGTCAGACGGCATTTGGAGATTGAGTTTCTTCCACACACATGCTTCAAGTACCTCTCATGAGATAGACACATAGATGTGAGATAGATAAAACAAATGTTCTCTAAATTGAATGAGCTGGATGCTCTGTTTCCTCCATTTCCTCCTGTAGATTGTAGCAAAATATCTGGGCGTTAAGTTATATATAGGGTAGGCTCTCTGACCACGTGTCTAAGATTGGGAGAGCAAGAGAGATGGACAGAGAGATTATGGGTGCCTTTGCCAAGTGGGGCTGCATTCAAATAACCCTCAATTCCACAGGCAGGCTGCTGGAGACACTCTGGCTATTTGTTTGGAGAGTTTTATCAGCATGTCAGATGGCCATGAAATGGACTCCTAATTAAATGGCAGTGTTTGGCTGATGCTGCACACAGCTTTTGTAAAAAGTTAAGAACAAACAGCAATAAAGTCCCAGAGAGATGGGCATTGGAAGCGGTTAATACATGGCTGTGGGGTAACTTTAGTCAGTTATTTTTTTACTACTAGAATAACTGTGTTTGTAAGTAGATATACAAAAAAAGGGGAATATCCTATTAGATTTAGAATACAAAATCCTTTTTGTAGGTATTGTAGTCACCTAATCATGGGGAACCACAATCTGTTTTGCTACATCGCAGAGAAAAGACTGCCTTGTGTTGTGTGAATGAAATGAGCTTAATGAGGTAAATCGCTAAAACCACTTTCTAATCTCTGAGTCAAGGATACCATTGTATATCGGCCGCAGTTGGTGTCATGCAAAACCTGGGTTGCCATGAATATGATTGAGCTGTTTAACCACTTGCTCCATGGTCCATATATGTACCTTTTTGTTTTTTTTTTATAATTTTCAACAGTGATATCTTATTACATCTACTACAAATCAGAAAAGTAACCAACTATTTAGATTAAAGCGCTCATATTGAAACAGACCCACATTAAAACATAGAATGATAAGGATATTCACAGGAACTAAATTGCCTCCAAAGTAATTAAATTAATTACTTCACAAATTGATCGCAAAAAAGAAGTAATGAATCAAAATGAATTACAAATCCGTTTTGGTGGGCACTGTACAAATTCCTCAGTGAAATGGTCTAACAACGCTGTTTATCGTTTGGACTCTCTCTCACCTCATATTTAAGCTCCGCTTTATCATATTAACCACAGCTGGCTCTGAGGTATGTGTGAGACGAGTTTCCTTCTAGACTCCCAATTGTATACAGGAAGAAATTCACCACAGTTGCAAAACAATATCTGTTGTGAGATGGGTTATCAGAGGCGGGGGGCGGGGCTGCATCGGTCGATCTACCACCACCACCCTTCTCTATGATGACAGGTGCACAGTTCACCTTTCTCTATACAATTTGGGATCAGATTGTGCTGTTCCAGCTTGTTAAACAGTGAACTGAAGAAATATTGAAATACAAAAGGCTGATTAATAGCGTTTTTGCATCAGTGGAACCTGGGCTTGTGCACGTGCGCCCAGTTCTACAATCTTTCTTATAGCAGAACCAATTATACGTACAGCATTATGTATATATATATAAATAAATCTTCAGTCATTCATTTTGCAGGTGATAGTCCTCTAACTCTTTATAACGCTTTCCTGTTTCTGGTCCTTATATGTGTAGTTTACTCATTTATTGCTTCTCAACAAAACAGAATTGGGGAAAAAAAAAGATTTTTATTGGTTCTTAGTGGGTGAAAGTATATCAATATTAATCTACACTGGTGTTAAGAAACTGAAACTATATTTGGATAAAACATTTGCTGTGCCAGTTTCAGTCCAATCTGCACAATGAAACTAGCATTATTTTCGACCTGCTAATCTGAAGATGCTGTTGTCGCAACAGCTTCTGCAAGATTAGCAATTGTGTCATCTGCAGGCAATGACTGTAAATTTGACCTCTAAAGCATTTTGCATTTACAGCATCAGAAATGTGTGTAACAGTTCACATGACAAGTGAAAATGTTCTACCAAAACGAAATAAATCTTCTGGTTGAACCACTTAACTTCCCATGTTGCGCTACTTCAGACATCACTATTTCCTTTCAAATGAATCATTTCCATCTATGATTTATTATGTTTCTGTTGCTTCAGGTTTGGGTGGGTGGGAAACCGTTCATTTCACATGATTGGAGAATTGATTAATTATGATCAGCTCAGATTCAACTGCATGATCATCTTGGACCCATTGACAGTGCATCGTGAAAGGTGAAAGGTAAAAGCTGCCTTGTGCTGACATGAAAATGTAGTTTTGCATTGGTGTCCGCCCCTGTATGTCTACCAACCCTTTAGAACCCAAATACTTTTGGTTTTGTCTGTAGGCAGTTTTGTTTTTGGTAACAGCATTCCCTACGCCGAGCAACAACATGTTGTTCCAGCAGTTATGGCTCGAGGGAGGAAGACAAATTGACACCAGTGCAAAAGCTCATTAAGTTTGTCAATTCAATTACAGACAGAAACATGGATGATGACAGATCATGTTCATGCATAAAAAAAAAATCCAGTTTGGTGTTAAAATTTGTTTCTGTTTTATGTTTAATGGATTAATGAGATCAATGTAATCTCACCAATGTATGACTATATATATAGTTTTCTTTTTCCATTTTGGTTCTATTCTGATTTTGGATGTTTGCATGTGTTTTCTGTGCATGTAGGGTGAAGGGGGCTACAACTTTATTTTCATGGAGCCACCGTCTTCACCAAACTAGACCTGCGGATCGCCTACAACCTGGTGTGCACCAAGAAGGATGATGAGTGGAAAACAGCATTCAACACACCGCTGGGCAACTTAGAGCATTTGGTCATGCTGTTTGGGCAGACCAACGCCTCTGCCGTCTTCCAGGACCTGGTCAACGACGTCCTTTCTTGAACCTGTTTGTCGTGGTAGACTTGGCTTACATCTTGATCTTTTCCAGGTACCTTCCTGGGCTACATCATGGAGGGGCAGGTGAAACCGGACTCGGCGAAAGTAAGTGGTGGAGTGGCCTACCCCAACTTCAGTCAAACAATTGCAGAAATTCCTGGGCTATGCCAACTTTTATCGCCGGATCATTAAGGACTACAGTATGGTCGCCGCTCCTCTGACCGCCCTCGCATCTCCACCCATCCCCCGGGGCTGACTGGGCATTCACGGACCATAAGGCGTGCACGTCCTGATGCAACTGGACCTACAGCTGCAGTTCATGGTGCACTTGTCAAACAGCACCTGCAGTGTGTGTTACATGTTTTCGAGAGAGAGAGAGAGAGCGCGAGAGAGCGAGAGAGTGTTAGGCAGGCATTAACGAGCAAAGTGGGGGGGAATATTACATGAAGCTCTTGGGTAGAGCTTATGCATGTCAAAACATTTGTAAGTGAGGTTTCAGTAAGAGCCATTTAAAAATAGATTGTCGAAATATGAGCTTTTGTTGTTTTTTTTTAATCTGATTTATTACCTTCCAATGCATGAGTGCATGTTTTTTAGTGTGAAAATACAGTAAGCATCGAGTGCATTTATAATCATTCCATTACATTAATTTGACACTTTTGTTTAACGTGACATTTTGCCCTTACACAAATGTTGGCATACTTAAACAAGTGGATATAAATTACCCGTGTTTTCACAGCATATATTCACTATGTTTGACAGATTTTCTGCCTTGCCATTTTCATTATTGCAAAACTAGAAGATTACAACTCGCTATATAAGAACATGTCTGATAGACTGGAACATTTATCTTACAGTATTTTCCAAACACGTCACGTAAAACCGGTTTGGCACTGACGTAGTCCTGTCGGGTCCCCAGGTGAGAGAGAATACACCAGTTTAAAGCCGTTGTTGGGACAGACGCCAAGAAAACATCTATCTTTATTTAGGAGGCCTGGCTTCTGCCTCTTGGCATGCACGTCCACTCCATGACAGACCGCTCTAACAATATGGATTCAGCCAAGTTACAGCCTGAGGCAGACTGTAACTATAGCCGTGTAGTAACATATATTAAGTCTCCCCTTCTCTTTACTTGTCTCTACAGACTCACACAAACACATCTACCACAAACACATGCACTGCATTCCCTGTCTTCTTTCTTCCTGTGTATGGGCAAAGACTTTTGGTGGAAATCCAAACTTAGTATAAATTTAGAGTATACGGCTGGAATTCTAACATCACATCTCATCGAATGTAATTGAGAAACTTTGTTTTAGTATTTATTTACCATGGTGTTCTTTGTAAAAAAAAAAAAAAAAAAAGCTTAGGTGCCGGCAGCAGCTGTTCAGTATAAAGGTGAAGGTCAGTTTAGTCAGCGAGGGGTGCTGTTGTGCCATTTTCAAAGTACCTGCCATGGATATCAACAAATACGAAGCGCTCAGGTATGGGTTTCCTTTAGCTTTTTATCAGTCATATTATGATTATCATATATTAATATCATATTGTTTCTTCTACTTTGGGGTTAGTGGCAAGGTGTAGCAAAGGCCTGCTTTTAAAAATGTAACATACAGTAAGTTTAAATGCCCTGACAGCTGGACTGGATAGCTACGGAGGTGATTTAGCTATCATTTCAATGTCAGTAATAACGCTGCAGTCATTTTGAGCCAATCCCATTTGAGACCTGGCTCTCTTTAGCATGTCACCCATTTACTTCTGTTTCATATCACCTTCCGTACATTTAGCTTGCGGGTGTTCATGCGCTAGGTCACAGTGCGGTATTGTTTGGTTTTGTCAGTCTGGATGATATGCAGCATTGGAACAGCCAGGTCTTAAATACCGCTGGGAGACTGGCCAGGTACTCCCAGTTGCCCTGATGAACTCCGCCTACCAGAGGCCGGCAAGGCAACGCAGACAAACAAGGGGAAACACACACGGCGAGCCCTGCTGTGATACTGAGCGTGGAATGAGATGTAAAATCAATGCGTAAACACCAACATCCTCTTCAGCAGCTGTGTGGCAATCTGCTTCGGGTTCTCTGACGATACTGCTCCTTTATATAACATATTAAGGATTGTATTGTACACTGTGGACTATTGTTCCTATGTGATTGTTGTATGTTGCGCTTGAAATAGAGGAAATGGTTAGCAATGTGATTCTAGCTACTTTCATAAAAGCTAATGTCGTTCCAAAACCATTTCTCTTCATCTGTGTCTGTCAGCAAGTAGAAAAAGATGAAGCATCATAAACTGGCAAATACTGTGTATTCAAGAGTGCGGTAGCCGGCGACGTTTTTAATTTGATTCTAGTCTAATTTTAAATATTTGTATAGGTGTGCTGTGCATAGTGTGGAGGGAGCAACAACTTTAATTCCATTGTCCAGCCCTGTGTTGTACATTATGGGTGACTGTGGCTCAGGAGCTGTTGGCGGTTCCTGTCCACATGTTGAAGTCCTTATACAGGACGCTGAATACTAAATTGCTCCCGGTGGAGGACGGCAGCTTGCATGGCAGCTAGGTGTGTGTGAATGAGACCGATCTGTAAAGCAGTTCAGGAACCGTTAAGCTTGAAGCATTGTATAAGTGGAGTCTGTTTACCTTGAACCTCATTATTGGGTGTGTTCAGTAGCAGCAATGCTAAGCACAGTGTAACAGTGAAAGAATGCAAATTAGCAGAGGGTGTTGATACTTAGCTCGTGAAACATCCATCAAACAACCATATGACCATTTCAGTGGTCCAGCCCATGAAACTAATATAGTGCATAGTCTGTCACTACCATCAGCTACTAACATCAATTTGACATGGACATGTGTCAAATAACAGTAATAATTGCACAACACGGTTACAAAAACACCCGTAAGCGTCAAGTGAGTGCTCTTAATCCTCGCTGCGACAGCCTAATAGGGTTGTGTTTGGTCAAGATTGGTTTGCTTGGTTGAAGTTACTGTAAAATATTTGTTGAGAGCTGTGTACCCAAGGCAGAACACACAGTTCAGCTGAGATAATTTTGCTTCAGCTAAGCAGTGTCAGACAAATGTCTTGCCTTCAGGTGCACTGTGTGTGTTGCATTCCCTGAAACCCGCTAGAAGACAGGCCAAACAATGACTGACATGTCTCCACTGTTCTACTGCTCTCGGCTGAGGGCGACACCATTGGAGGGTATTTATAGAAATACCTGTGGTTGATGAGTGATGTCCAATCCACCCCCGCTTATTCTTGCCTTTCATGCACTACCTCTTCTGTCTGCCACGGGCACATAGCTGCTGAGGAGATACCTAGGACACACTTGTAAACACAGAGGTTGCTCTCCCCTTCTCTCACTCTCTTAATTGTCGATACAGGTGTGTCACCAAAGCCTTATAATGTCTTGTAGCAACACACACACTGAAACAACTTAACGGCTGGCTGTTGTGAGAGACGTAACCATGAAACCGCTTTTTCACGTCTCAAGAGGATCTGTGAAGGTGACTTACTGACCGGAGAACTGGTGTTCAGCACCTGGCGCAACATTTAAAACTTTAATTTCTTCCACTGGCAGCATTTTATTTTTGTGGGAAAATGAGACAGTCCTGGTAAAAATGGCCAGGGGTCTTGAGGTGCATTACTCTCTGCCACATCACCTTATGATACTACCACACCAATGTCTTTACACAATATTTACTTGAAGGCAGGCAATATTCTTTATTTTTCTTATTGTCAACAAGTCCCACGAAAAGACCAAAATCAAGACTGTGTTCATTTGTCTTCCAATACATATAAAAAAAAACAAAAAACAGGTCACAAATACAAAGTTTCCCTCTATAAAATAATTAATGTAGCCTCGAGGTGCTAGCCTCAAGCAGAGATGAGACGTGGGCACAGGTTTGGTAAGCTCACTTCTTTCCAACTCTACATCCCTAGATTGTTTTTCATTTTCAAACAGTCCCTCAAGGAAATTTATCAGACTTTAATCAGCTCCCCCAAGAGCCACAAAAGGTGTTATACAACATTTTTCATATATGCAGTAGTCCTCCCCAAGACATGTATAGAGATTTTAATGTGACAAATCAGTAGATTCCCTGTTGTCTGTTGGGAACTATATTCAGTCGTGTATTAATACCCATTTGGTGCTGAGTGCTTCATATCAGAGTATTACCAGCCTTATCCTTTAACAATGATCCTTGAAACCTTATAGGCTACTAAATACAATGTTGTTGTCTGGATTTCCTTTGTATCTTTAGCCTTTGATTGCCACCTTCATATATCACAGTTAAGACGATGGACACATTGTATATATAAAAAATGGCAATGTGATTTCCAAACTATGTGGTGCATGCATGTATTGTGTGTACACCTCATTCATTAATCTGGCAAAAACCCATGGCAAAAAATCAACAAAATATAAAGAAAGGTTTGCATGGGATACACTGCCCTTTTCTCTGAAATTTTGGGATCACTTATTTTGTGAAAATGGCTCACGTAAACTTGCTGCATCAAATAATAATCTGTTGAAAAGAAAAAAAGCACCACAAAAGTTAGTCGCTAAAGGCCTTTGTTCCCAGCAAACATTTTGACCTGTCATAGCAGGAAAAGAACAGGTGTTAATAATAACATTAATGATGGCTCTGTTCTATTCAAGAGTCCCAGTGATCCATTGCAGTGTGACAGCATTCATAATACCAATACCAATACCCTGATTCTGAATATAATTTTTTAAATCAGTTTAACTATGTTATTAGTTACCTCATCTTTATATCATAATGTTAATCCTTAATTCATATTACAAACTGTATCAAATCTTCAATTTCAGTTCCTTATGTC
The DNA here is from genome assembly GCA_036023855.1 of Gadopsis marmoratus. Lineage (NCBI taxonomy): Eukaryota > Metazoa > Chordata > Actinopteri > Centrarchiformes > Percichthyidae > Gadopsis > Gadopsis marmoratus. The sequence continues at coordinate 16,156 of JAVQJF010082883.1, read as the reverse complement.
ACAACTTTATATCTTTAATTTTCTAATATGTTTCTATCTCTAGGATTTGTGCCCTTTGATTTACCAGGACAGTCCTGCTGAGAGGTTTCTGGTTGTCAATCACAAAGCAGCCCTGCCCTCTCACACCATCTTCAAGTGAATAGCTGCAGTGAATGTAATCTGCTAGTTTTGATTTCCTGACACACGAGCATGGAGATAGTGTGTCTGAAATGGTAAGACAATGCACCTGCACCTTGAGAACCAGTGAATTGACAGTGTTTCCCCAGTGTTTTCTAATTGTGCAAAAGATTTGTGTAGCTTGTCAAACGTGACAGAACATTCTTGTGGTAGCCTGTACTGTCACTTTCCTCCACCTTCAACCTATCACATTTCATAAACAGTATTTTTCATTATGCACACACATAAACAGAGTGTTTCATAGTAAAGTCTCATTCATTTCTAACATGCAAAAAATTTCCAGCAGGAATCATCCCATTTTTTAAATTAATACATGTCAAAGCAAATAATAATAATAATAATAATAATGAATGACTGCTTTGCCCATAGTTTGTGTGTGTAAATATACAGTATATATATAGGTATTAAAATGATTTTCCTAGATCCATGCAGCTGTCGGAGTACAAGGTTAAACAATTCCAGGTCAAAGCTGCTTTTTCCAAGTAAGTGCCGGCTGCCAACTCCTGTATTGGACATGTGGTGGCAAATCATTATCTGGCTAATCTTCCAGTTCTGTGCAACATCTTGAAAAATGTAAGCTGCAATGATAAATAACAGATTCATGATAAACTAACAAAGATGTGACATAGCGATATGTGATATGGCAGATGTGATATTGCTAATAATACTACAACATATGTATGCCTGGTTGTAATTAGACAGTTCTGGTTTTGATCCTGTTTTCTGATTTGTTCATTTTGTTTCTTCAAAAGAATCTGGAAAAGAGTGTGACGGCAAATGTAATCTAAAAATCTAAAGTGTGTAATATGGACTATTACACATTTTTGAGTTACATGAGTAACAGAAGAAACAAAATCGTACCATAATGTTTGTGTCAGTCAACAAGTTCCACACCATACGATTATCATGTTAACACTGCTTACACCTACGTTCCTGCTTTTCGTCAGCTTCCAGCAATGATTTATGACTATGATGTGTCCGAACACTTTGCTATTTGCTATTCTGGGTGTTGACATAATTTACATAATCACCCTCCAACATTTGTTTGTTCATATAGTAAACCCCTTTTGACTACTAACATAAATCCAATATAGATAATAAACAGCCAATAAATTATTCATAGTTATCTTCCAATCTGTGCGTTCCTACACTGTGTTAGAAAACCAACTTGCTGTTAACCGGAACATAAATGCTAGCACTGCAAGCTGACTTACAGGTGCCATATGAGCTACCATGACGCCATGCAGCTAATCATTTGATAGTCTTTGCAAACTAAACCTAATGCCAAGAACTAATTGCAGCTGCTATTTGATCCAGGTCTATAAAGAACTTGCTGGTGTAGAAAGGACATTTCATGACTTATTGTTGCTTAATTCGTTTCAGAATGACGTCAGGACTGATGTTAGGGATGGTGATTTGTAGTTGTGTTCAGCATTAAACCATTGCAGCATCAGCCAATGTTAAGTGCAGAGTCCCACCTGCTCTGTCGACATAAAAACACAGCTTGAAATCCTTTACCTCCCGCCATGTGATGAATTATCACTCACAGTTCTTTGATTGCACACGGTTGCCATTTCCAGTGTCTCTCTCGGTTAGCATGCGCTGGCTGCAGATACACTGTGCATGCAGGTTTGGGCTTGAAATTAAGATGACAGCAATTTTCAGCTGCAATGCAGATATTTTTATTTTTTTTAATCTGATAAAGTCTGAAAGCAAAACATAAATGAGATGACTTAATTATCCCTTGTGGGAAATGTTATCCTTCCTAGAAAAGGAGAATATTGGTGCCACTGTTACAGAGAAAGCTACCCTCCACAGCAGAGCTTTGACAAAAACGCAATCAGGCTCTAGACGAGGCTTTTGCCATTCAAAATGTTTCTAGTCCCACTTAACAGCATTCCAGAGAGAGCATTCCACTTCGTTCACATACCTAATGATAACAAATAGCCTATTATTACAGATGTATAAAGACACTAATGATCTGTCATTACTCCTGGCACTGCAGACGGTGTGGTCGTAGTCCTGGGCTATCCAGTCTCCACAGGGGTACTACAGCGTTTCCTCTCGCTGAACCATGTCAGTGGTTGGCCTCTAAATGCCACCGTGACAAAAAGAGTGGCGCAAACCTGATGCTGATATTATAAGTGGTTGACAAAATCATACTGAATGATGATTTGAGGATGAGTGGCATGCAGACAGTGACAACCACTGTCTACATGCCACTAGACGTGTATCTTGCCATTGCAGAGAGTGTGTTACAGCCAGCTGCTGCTGGTCTACCTGGCCTCGCCTATCTCTTGGCCCCGCCTCTGTCACCTCGTCAAGCTCTTCTCTCACCTGTTCCTCATCTTCTCATTACCCAACAGTACTTCAACCCTGGGGTGGCCAGCTGGTCCTTGTCAGATCATTGTTTCAGTTCTATGGAGTCACCTCGGTACTTATACTTTATACTAACAATGGGTTTAATGAATGTGTGTAATGTCAAAGGGGTCACTCGTAGTCGCAAACTCAAAAAGAATTGTAATAATAAACTTTATTATATACCACCTTTCATACAGGGGGTGCAGCTCAAAGTGTTTTAAGATAAGATAAACCTTTATTAGTCCCTCTGGGAAATTGTAGTGCTACAGCAGCAAAGGTGATAGTGCAAATAAAAGCAACAAGTAGTAAATAATTATAGCATGGAAAATAAAAATAGAAGCTAAAAGTGTGTTTATATATATATATATATATATATATATACATACAAAAACTACAGAATTTACAATATTGCACATATGAATATTGGTATTGCACATTGTGTGAGTTGTCAGTTCTGAGTTCTGGATGTGTGGGCTACGGCGTGCAGTGTGGTTGTAAGATTGTAAAGTCTGACCACAGCAGGAAGGAAGGACCTGCAGTATCTCTCCATCACACACCGCAGGTGAAGCAGCCTGTCACTGAAAGACCTGCTCAGTGTTGTTAAAAGGTCCTGCATGGGGTGAGACGTGTTCTCCATCAGACCTGATAGCTTAGCCATCATTCTCCTCTCCGTCACCACGTCTACTGGATCGAGGTGGCATCCCAGAACAGAGCTGGCCTTCTTAACCAGCGTGTTCAGCCTCTTCCTGTCAGCAGTCGAGATGCTGCTGCCCCAGATGACCACACCATAGTAGATGGCTGAAGCCACCCCAGAGTCAAAGAAAGGCCTCAGCAGTGTCTCCTGCACTCCAAAAGACCTGAGTCTCCTTAGGAGATAGTCTACTCCGTCCTTTTTTGTACAGTGCATTAGAGTTGTTGGTCCAGTCCAGTTTATTGTTCAGGTGAACACCCAGGTAAGATTCCACCCTCTCAATGTCCGTTGCCTGGATGTTCACTGGTGCAGGAGGAGACTGTTTGCACCTGTGGAAATCCACCACCAGCTCTTTGGTTTTCCCTGCACTGATCTGGAAGCAGTTTCGCTGACACCAACCCACAAAGCCCTGGATCAGTTCTCTGTACTCTGTACTCGTCCCGGTCTCCGATGAGGCCAACGACTGCGGAGTCATCGGAAAACGTCTGTAGGTGGCAGCTGGTTGAATTGTGTGTTAAGTCGGCAGTGTATAGGGTCAAGAGGAAGAGAGCCAGAACTGAACCTTATGGAGCCCTCTTTCTGCAGAAGACCCTGTCGGATTCCCAGTCTCGTATCCTCACATACTGTGGTCGGTCGGTTGAAAGCACTGGAGAAATCGAAAGACGTGATTCTCACAGTGCTCCCAGCCTTCTCCAGGTGAGAGAGGGATCTCTGTAGGCAGTCATCCACCCCAATGCCAGATTGGTAGGGGAACTGTAGTGGGTCCATTGATGGGCTCACCATAGATCACAGACATCTCAAGGAGATGGACAAGGACCAGCCTCTCCAAGGGTTTCAAGGGCTGTGAGTGCTTGGTTTGTCGAAGCAGCTGATGAGCGGAAACCTAATGGTGTTAACGTAACCTCATTGTCTGTTGAAGTAGACTCCAAGACGGGTAATTGTTGTCCTTTAACTCGCATATAAAACAAACTTCAAGGACTGCCTTTTTTCACCTACGTAACATTGCAAAAATCAGGCAGATCTTGCACCAAGAAGATGCAGAAAAATTACTCCATGCATTTGTTACCTCAAGGCTGGATTACTGCAACTCCCTATTATCAGGCAGCTCCAGTAAGTCCACTCTCCAGCTGATCCAAAATACCGCGGCACATTTACTGACAAGAACCAGGAAAAGAGATCATATTTCTCCAGTACTAGCGTCTCTACACCTGTAAAATCCAGAATTGTATTTAAAATGCTTCTCCTCACCTATAAAGCCCTTAATGGTCAGGCACCATCATATCTTAAAGAGCTCATAGTACCCTATTACTCCACTAGAGCATTGTGCTCCCAGATTGCAGGGCTCCTTGTGGTTCCTAGAGTCTCTAAAAGTAAAATGGGAGTCAGAGCCTTCAGCTATCAAGCTCCTCTCCTGTGGAACCAGCTTCCAGTCTGTGTACGGGAGACAGACCCCCTCCTCACATTTAAAAGTAGGCTTAAGATACTCTTTGATAAAGAGGTCATGACCGCCCACCCTGAGCCTGGTTCTGCTTGAGGTTTCTGCCTGTTAAAAGGCAGTTTTTCCTGTCGCCTAGCGCTTGCTCATGGTGGAAATGTTGGGTCTAGACAGAGTTGGTTTATACTTGCTCTATATTAACAAGTGCTATGAGATAACTCTGTTATGATATAGCGCTATATAAATACAATTGAATTGAGTTAAAGCTTATAGCAGGGCTGACTCGGGTGACTCCGAACCCATGGTTTGGAGGCACAGGACCCGGAACAGGCACTGGAATTCGGTCTTCCTTCCAAGGTGGGCCACTAGTCCTTCAAGTCCATGGGACATTTGGATGAAACCTGATCACCACCTGTAGTGACGGAACTGAACCATGGGAGAGTGGTGTCGTTGCTATCTAACACCGGAGCCAAGCATTTAGGCGGACTGGGACCATGATGTCCATAAGCAGAAGTGCTCAGGACTGATAGGTGTTTAGCCTGAGTTGTGTCCACAGAAGAAAACTCCAGAATTAATTGATCCTTCAGTTTCAGCTCGGTGTCAAGGTGATTGATATTGATCTTTCGCTTGGAGTAAGCAGGTAGGACAGTTTCCACACACACTCACACACATACCGCACTCATCCTCCATGATAGGGGCATCAGATCAGAAGACGCTTCTGATTGGGTTAGCACTGGCAAGCTTAACCCCTAACTCTGCAGTTACCCAGCTCCAACCTTTTAGTCTATTTGGATCATTGTTTTGGTTACAACCGCCAGTTGGTTTCAGCAGTATAACTCATTACTAGAAACCCACTGTATGTTACCTGTCCATAGTGAATTGTGGACCATTTAGCAGCTAAAGAGACAGATATTTCTCTCAGGAGTCGGTGGAGACCAAAAGCACAAGATAAAGGAGTGTGAATATTGGTTGATGATGATGAAGGTAGACAGTGCAGATATGAGTGTGGTATCCATCTTCTAACCAACTTTCAGCAAGAAAGTGAATGTGTTTTTCCCAAGAAAAGTTTAACTATTCCTTTAATTTTGATTTTAATTGGGATAAACAGTGTAAATCCATGAGACCCAAATATAGAAACTGGACACTTTAGTTTAACCTCACCAATTATTTAGACTAACAGTAGGGACATACTACTTATAAACCTCATTCAAGGACGGAACAACAAAGGATGTCCAACAAAGTTTACTAATTTTATTGATGAAGTATGATCACAATTTTTGGTTGCCTTGCAAAAAGGCAAACAAAAACAAACAGACAAGAAAAATCAACCAAGGTGGTGCGTCATTGGTCCCATGCTTCAAGAGATTTGTCAGAGTATTCATTGTCACTAACAAGATGGCGTTTTACTCTAAAAACTTGGCTGGTGTGGCTTTACACTGTACTTAACAATCTACATTACAATAACAACAATGAAAGTGAATTTCTCAGTGTCAGTGACCAGCTCAGATCTTTTAGCTTTAGGCCTGACCTACACTTTACCCCGCGCTGTATGACCAGGCAAGCTGCGATGTGGCCATTGTTTAGTGCCTTCTTCATAATAGTACCATATAAAAGCTTGGGTGACACAGAAACTGAATAGCCACAGTACTTTCTGACAGCACCATCCTTTGTTAGGGTGAGAAAAGTTTAAGATCCCTCAGGATAAAGCCTCTTTGCCACAAAGTCTCTCCCTCTGTATGTGACAGACACACTGAGCCAAAAGGCCAGTGGAGAGAGAGACGGCTGAGAAAGAAAAGGCGAGAGCTGGAACGAGGTAGAGCGATGACAGATTGGGAAATGAGGATGTAGGAGAGACAGACTGGAACTGGATTTTTTAAGTCCGAGGGACTGCATGTGCTCTCTGTGGCTAACAAAAAAACTCACTCTCACATGAATGTATGCAGGATGTACACACACCCTTGGCATAGCCTCATTTGGCTTTTTTTTTTCATTGTAGACTCCAAGAGACCCTGTCATGCCCCGAACCTATGAGCACCCACATCTATAATTAGCTGAACAGCACTCCTACTTACCACCCACGTAACAAGAACAAATGATCCAGCATAATTGCACATTGGACATGTTCACACAACGAACCCCAGGTTGAAGGTTCTCCTTTTCTCATGAGGTAGAGCATTTCTGTATCCACAGGGTGGCAAAATTCACAAAAGGCAAGACAGCAGAGCAGCTGGACATACCCTGCCCTGCAAGTACAGATTCTGTAGAGAGGGAAGACAAGAGTGAAACAAAAGGCACTCGTGGCACCAGACATAATTATAATGAGATGAGAAAGACAGAGAGTGGAATCCTGCTTGCTCATGGTGGGAATTGTTGGGTCTCTGTAAATAAAGAGTCTGTCTAGACCTGCTCTATATGAAAGAGTGCTCTGAGGTAACGTTGTTATGATATGGCGCTATATAAATAAAACTGAATTGAATTGACAGAATGGCAAATCCAAGGTGAGGAACTGAGAGAGAAGGAGAAACAAGGGGAAACTGAATAGGAAGAGTGTGGCAGGATGAGGTAATACCACAGATTTAGTGATAATGGTCCCAGGTCTATGCCATCTCTGTATTGAGGTGCGGCTATCTCTTATCGCATTGTTCACTGCTGCTTGCTGTCATAAAATTGAGCTTGTGTGGGCAGTATTATAAGGGAGAACATAATCAACACAGCTGGCCACATCTGCCTTGTAACGGTACTTACTGCACTTACTGCAACACAAACACCTCTTTTCCACACACCTAATTTTGAACCATTCGTAGCATTTTGACCAAAAATAAATTGGTTTTAGCTGGTTTTCCTTCACCAGAAGTGCCAGCCGTGATGATATCAGTAGGCAAAACCTTGCAGGTAATCAATGTAATCCACCATCTTTCTCCTGCTGTCTTCCCTTTGCGCATTGTGCAAAGCCCTCTGTTGATGACACATCCTTGATTACAATAGTTCCATTCAAAACTGGCGGAAACGTGGGTTCGTTAGATAGCACCAAGGTTCCAAGAACCATGAACAGAATCGGTTCAAGAACCAGAGCTAATTTGTTGGAAGTTTTACACAAGTGGATGTGACTTAGGTTGTGAGTGCTGTCTGAGCCCATAGCATGTCCGAAAGGATGTTGTGCTATGGCTAAATTCAGTAGTGGCAGTGATTTGTGAACAAGTCATCCAAACTAGCAAATATCTTAAAGGATAAGGATACATTTTTTGTATTTTTTTACTGTCAACAAAACTCATTAAAAGACCAAAACCAATAGTTAATTCATCCCACAAATCAAATCCAGTTTATTACCAAATCCAGTTTATTCCTCTGTGCCACAGAGCTCTGTTGTTGTTAAAGAGCCACTCTGTTACACTGGTGATATGTTCCTTTATTACTTTGAACACGCACACACGCACGCGCACACAGTAATTTATTTTGATATTCCCACCTACATTGTCCTGCTGCTGTAAATACTACCAGTGCACCAAATGCATATTAATCCACCAGTTAAAATAGTTCTCAAAAAATTACACTATTTAGTAATGTTTGAAAAACCAAAGTACTCAGCTGTTTCGGGAAATGATTGAGGCTCATTTTTTAAAATGAAACTTTGTATTTGTAAAATTTTTTAACCGTCTTGTGACTTCAGCAGAAAAGAATGGACTTGTGGATGATACGTGATGACATCAGAAAGTCTGAAAGAGAAGTTGGTTTTGGTCTTTTCTTGGAATTTGTCAGAAAAATAAAAAAAGAATAACACCAGCTTTATCCTATAATTGACAGGTGTGCAATTGCTTTTTGCTCTGGCTAATTATTCTCTTTTGTCTTTCTGGAATTAACCATGGCTTTCATGGAACCAGTGACAAAACTCACTATGCCAACTGATAGCTCCATAATGCTGATAAAATCTTTTCACCCTCCCAGAGCTAAAGGCCAATAGAAGGTAAACTGCTGTGCACTTACATTGTAAACCGATTGAGAGTGAAATGCCACAGAGAGTTAAGATAATGACATTTAAACCGGGGTCATTATTTTCAGGAAGTTGTAACATGCTACATCTGCCCCTGGTCACATCATGAGCCTCTATGTGTTCTCGGTTAGTGACATCTGTTACTAATGCTGAGCAAGCATATGGGAAACTTTGATGAAACTGAAAGATTTGGATTCATTAAAAATAAAACAGCCAACATCTCTACTTTGCTTTTAAATCCCCTGACAGGAATCACACTGACATATCGGAAAAATCTCCATAGTGCCACAGTCGCCAGCGGATTCCAAATTTGCCTGCTTAACTTGGACGCAGTTTACATCCATCCTGCTACAATCTGATTGTGCAACCATATTTGTCATCAGGGGTTCTTGTGCCCAGAGCCAGTGATAACGCAGCTAACGTATTACACACTAAGCTATTGGATGGAACTTCTCCGAGTGTAAATGGCATGGCAATGAATGTAAAAAGCCACTCCTGGCAATCACACTGTACCCTTCTGATACCGGTCCTGTTGACAGTGGTTACTAAGCGACAATCTCTCGCCTTGATCAGCATTTACCAAAAGAGGCAAATAGAAGATGCCTCATGAGTTCAAGGGTTGACTGCAGTACAGTGCTCAAGAGCTAAACAACACAGAAACAGGCACCAGAGAATGAGTGGGGTCAAGTCGTGGTCCCGCAGTGCCCGGCCTGTTGAAATATGGCCTCAGATGCAGTAAATATTGACTTTGCTGAGCGAGTGTTTACCTTCGAGGCTTCTTAGAGAAACTACAAGGCAGTTCATTTTTGATTCCTGCCAATTTGACTGGTTTTCATAAATGGAGTGTAACATTGTAAAACTCAGTATATTTTAGGATGTTTGTATGAAGCAGTCCTCCCAACAAAGCTTTAATTGCACTGTACAGGAGTCATTTTGGACATGCAAAGACTGCAATCTGCATGCTAAGGATGTTGAATGCAGGGAGAGACAGTTTCCATTGTGCCTCTCTCAGTGTAAACCCAGACTTACACAGTGGCTGACGCCTGACCCCCCCCCCCCCCTTATATAAACGCAATCCAGAACAGATAGCGGGTGGCCTGCCAAAACGACAGCTCAGCATTATTATCCCAATGTCTGCTTGCTGTTATGTTGCACATCTGCTACAATGACAGCAATGAAAACATCTACAATATTAGATCAGATTCTTTGTTTTTCAATTCTTTAACTTTCAATGCAGAGCAACGATTATGATTGAATGTGAAGAGTTGGGGCCTTAGAGATGTCAGTCAGTGAATGTCCTCATGTTTTACTATGTCTGCTTTTTCAAAGAGCAAATACCTTTGGTTTGATAGACACATGAACTACTGCCTTAGACAATGTTACTGTCTTGTCTGAGACATAGAAAATGCTGAAAGTCACTGGTGTGCGTTCAGCTTCAAGGACTATAACAAATGTTTTGCTTAGCATTACATACAGGGAGGTGTCATGGTGATAAAAAAAGAGAGAGAGAAAACAACCAGTGAACCATGGGTTGTTATTCACCTGTCAACTTAAACAAATACATACCTGCCCAGGTATGTATTTGTTTAAGAGAACTGAGAAGTGACTCATCTCATTGTTCGATTTGGTAAACCCATTAGCACATTAGTACAGAGGCGGTTCTCTCACCTTTGCGCTATTGCAAAACTGATTTTTTTTCATGGGTATACACTGTGTTGTATTGAGATATTATTCCAATTAGAATAATTTAAAGGAAGAACATTTTTTGTTTGTGTGCAGTGTATTATTTTGTATTGTACATGAGACTATATAATGGGCTAAAACACAAAGCGTAACATAAGACTTCACTTAAAAATGTCACAGGGGAAAGTTGCAGCAGTGTCAGCTGGTGATGGCATCACCTGTCACTCAGCTTCTCAAATCACCAGTGGCTGGCACGTCACCTGTTTCAACAGCCAATCAGCTCATAGAGAAGTCAGCCTGTCATCTCGACCCTCTCGTTTCTTTTGCTTTTGCCATTTAAAAATACCAACTAGAAATTCAACTGTAGCAAATAACTCACTATCATGGGAGCAACAGAAGAGTGAAAGCTGGAAGTCAGTTGTCTGTTCCGCTCTCCGGAGCGGAAGGTGGCGGTAATGCACCTGGATGCCAAACGCCGTAAAACTAGAAGAAGAAGACGCAGAACTCACTATCACTCTCCTCATTCATATTTTAAGACGCTACAGATTATATCCAGATGCTAAAAACGCTGGAAAAGCCGACAATTAGAACGGAACAAGCTCACCAAGTTATTTTAGCGCAATGGCTAGCTAGCTTGTTTGCTTGTACACAATGTTACATCGCCATCAAGGCTAAAATGGCATATTTTGAGCTTAAAAATGTACTCCTCAGTTTGGAAACAGTGGCTTGACAGAGCAAAAAAAAACAAAACACTAATATGAACAATGAAGGTGTGATTTGTTCCACTTCAACAGGTGCAACAATCTTTGGAAGGATGAGTGGCAGCAAAGGGCCCAGGGCTGAAATTGAGCCCAGGCCTCTGCAGTAAGGATTCAGAGTTAATGGTACGTGCACTGCCAGGTGAGCTACAGGTGCGCACCTTGTTGTGGCTTTATTTGAAGTATTATTTGAAGTATTTTTTTTTATATCTTTCACTCATTTCCCTCACAGAACAGATAGGCTTCCATTTGATCAAATGTAAGCCACACTGACTGTAGAGACGAGAGTGAAGCTCGGATTACTGTCACCCACATCTTTTGTGTCTGCTCCAAGTCTTATTTTGTCACTTAGTGTAACTATAATGATTGATTAATGCCTTCAGTTTCACCATGAGCGCTCTGGTTTCATGATGGGCATGTCACACCCAGTGGACTTATGTTCTGTGTTTCTTGTTTTAGTGTGTCTCTTGTCAGTACATTGTATTCGTGATCTGTGTTTCTTTGCATCACCTATGGTCTACTGCTGATCCTGGATGTTTTGCCGTTTGTCTTTCGGATTACCTCGTTGTTTCACCCCATGGACTTTCCCCGTGCTCTGTGTTTCCCCTTGGACCTTTTATGCTAACAGCCTTACCTGTCTGTAAGTGTCTTATTGTTTAAAGAAATCACTCATCAATTCCACTTCACCTAAGTTGTCTGCGATTGGGTCTTTCTCCACGGCCTACACCCACACCTGGAGCGTGACAGGGCAAGGCAGATCAAATAAATAAAAGCAGTTTTCATCATGTATACTTCTCATGCAACCTACTTAAAATCTGTCCTTTCTTTGAATGCCTGATCAGCGTGGTGAACACAGTGCTGCTCACAGGGCAGTTGGTTCTGAGGACAGAGATGCCAGTATGACGGTTGAAGTTGGTGTAAGTGTAGTATGAGTGGAGGGGAAAATGGAGAAAAGGAGGGGGGGAGAGGGACCACAGTAAAAGACTTTTAGGGTCTAAATGGGTTTTCATGTTTACATTTTCAACTGAGTCATAGCTCATTAGACATACAAAGCATTTATTTTTCTTCTAGGTGAAAGAGTGGTAAAGTAACACAGAGGTGTCTCATGGCCTAATGGATGTGTGGGTTGGAAGACGGTTCCAGGAAGCAGATTCAGTGTGGGAATGTTGAATACCTTTTTATTGCTCTTCTAGAAAAAAAAATGTAGCTGCTTAATAGCTTTTGATGCTTTTGGTGTTCTGTTCCCTGTTTTTCTCTCACTTTTCCCTTGTCTACAAATCCTTTTGTAACTCTGACTTCACCTTTCCTGGAATGTCACGGCCCACACCCCTGCTTCTGTCACTGTTCTCTCCCTCTGTGCTTCACACTGGGAGGGATTCCCACACCTGACCTCACATGGCTTCATTTTAGGCACTTCAGTGTGCTCTTTCCTTAGCCACTCCTTGGCCTTTGCTCCCTTTAGCTCTTGGCAGATCAGCCTCTTTGCCTGTCCAGAAATGGTAGTGAGAAATGGAAGGTTAGCACACATTCAGTTCTACGAACTAACCAGGCCAAAAAGGAGCTCAGATATGGGTCACTTTAGAAGAAAAACGCTCACCTAAACTAAAATTTAGTCAAACCACGATTCAATTACATACTCTAATTTCTCACTGTAACATAAATCCATCTCTTAAAGATCAGATGAGGACTTAAAGAAAACAAGAGGGCACTTATAATAGAAGTTGAGTAAAAAAAAAGAAAAACAAGGGTAACAGAGGGCTGTGAGTGTTTTGAAACTTTCATGGTGAAAGAGTTCAATGAGTTGGCAATTTCCATGTTTTTCCTCAGTCAGAACACAATCATTCTCAGGGAAACCGCTGATGCCTTCCACCTACATTTAATTTTTGTGTGTGCTGGAATCATTCCACAAACATATTGCCATCACAGATATCATGGAAAAATATTGTGATTGGGCCATCAAAACATCCCACATGTGGCCGTATGTAATCAAAGAAATGTGTTTTTTGCATTCAGTTTGACTATAGTTTACGAGTATGGGATCAAATCCCTTAATTTACCTCAGGCCTGTGGGACATGTTCCGTGTGCTTCTATGAATGTGGCTCTGGGCTTGATGACTGTTTAAGCAACTCCAGCTCTGCTTGAGTGATAATCCACACACGCAATCTGTCGTAAGTTGTTACAAGCCACAAATTCTGATTGCGTTTTCATTGTTTTGTCAGAAGAAGCTGAACCCGACCTGCTTTGTGGCCAGTAAAGCTAACAAACACGGCTGCAAGACCAGCTGCATGAGTAAAAAAGACCAGTGCTGTGAATGGCTCAGTGTGGATAGTAGTTTTGGTAAAATACGTTTGAGGCTTGTGATAGCGGCTCACACCCCATGCTATGTTTTATACTGTTAGGAATACTGCATATGGCCTCCTTTGTGGTGCTCGGTCCCATTTTAAAAGGTACCTCGTTGACCTTTTAGCCACTCGATGTAAAATGCTGCACAATAAGCTTGGCAAATGTTTCATGAGGAAGGAAATGCAGTATTGGTGAGACACCTTAAATGTAAACGTGACTTTGTTTTGTTTGTTTACCTTGAATCTTTTTGTTATTGCTGGTGTGAGGGAGACTAATCTCCCCCCCCCCCCCTTATTCGAATGAACTAGATAAAACATGTTTTTTGACGGCACTCCAGCAGGAACTGGACTCTGGACTAGTTGCGATCCTTCCCAAAAATATATTCATAGCCAAGTGGCGATGTATCAAATTCAACATTTCAGAACTCAGAAATAAGCATCCTTCTTAGCAAACACCTTACATCACACATCTCACTGTGTGCAAACCTCATTTGTATGGGGAAAGCCCCATCAAGATCTAGCGGCAAAAGCCCACAGCCATCTGCCTATGATTACAGCTTGGGAACAACACTACAACAATTGCCACTTGGACATGGCAAAAAGCAGGGGAGAACCCAGCAATGATCGCACACAACAATTTGTGGGGAACCAAATCCCCCAAGTTGGGTGTTTTGTAGGAGTGAAACCCAGAGATTTGGCAAGCCAGTGCTTGTGAGGCATCCAACATGCAACTGAGGCCAACCAGCACACTCCCGATCAGATCAGCGGCATTTGTGGTGACACGCTGGGCCATAATCAAAGCCATGTTTCTTGCATATACAATATATTACTTATACGCTATGTGACAAAAGGGATGACAAACTATGTGTGACTTATTGTCATTTTTTCATATCTTAAAGGACCTTCCAAAATTCAAGAGCTTAGAAAAACTTTCACAGACACTTGCAGTATGGCTCTGATGTCAATTGCAGTTGGTCAGGTGGTCTGTCCTGACAAATATTGGCTGGATTGTTGTGAAATATAGTGCAAATCTTTATGGTATCCAGACAATTTATCCTGATCTCCTGATTTTTATACAGTGACACTATTAGCTCAAACCTTCCACTTGTCCAATACTCCAGATCAACCTCTGTAATTAAGGTCCCGTGAGCTAGTGTGTTAGCATGTCAACACAACATTAGTTTCAGCACAAAGCTTAGGCTAAGTACAGCTGAGGATGGTTACAACTGAAGCTATTTAGAACATTGAAGAAGGTTGACAAGAAGTAAGGGATAAGTAAGAGGCGTCAAATTTTACTTTTTAATGATAGAGCACAGCTGTCGGTCCACCTTTAAATATATTCTGAGTATGTTGTCAGTGTTAGTACAACATTACTAATTATGTTTCAGAATTTGTTATTCAGACACTAAATATAGATTTTATTATATCACCCACAAATCTCAGAGGCATGCCAGTGTTGTTTTCTCAAAAATAAATTGGGCAGAATGTCTACATTTCTAGTAGATTTTGTGCCATATGACGCAACTGTCTTCTATCCACAAGTGTGAACTAACTCTGTGGTACGTAGAAAACACCAGGTATCTACATGCAACTAAAGACACTGAAGCCTTCATATATATTGAATGGTCATTATAAAAGTCCACAATACAGTTAGCTTTAACCTATGTTTAGGCAAATTAACATCAGGGCTACATGGGTTGCATTTGAATAAATGAAAACAAATTGTAATTGTATAATTGTTTGCTAATACCTTAGCTATATGCTACATGGTATATTGGGGCTGTTTTTCTACCCATTGACACAATAGCATTGGTACAATCTGCAGCACGAACAGAGAGGTGTAATGTGTCATGGTTGCTGATACATGTAAGCCATGGTCCCGCACAGTTGTGTTGATAGTGACTAAACGCGCAAGCAAAATATATGCTTCTGGATTTAATACTTATAACTTTACACTTTGGCCAAACACAGCGAGATGTTAATTTTAACGAAGAGGAACTTAACGGACGGCAGCTGGAAGTCTTGCTTTTTGCTGACCTTCAGTGGTTAAAGCTCACATCACTACTGTAATGCAAAAGAGTACTCCAGGGCATGTCCGTGCTCTGTGACATCATGATTAGGTGTGGTCAGAGGCTGCAACAAATGCTGGAACCTTCAACCAAGAATGGTGAGGAAACACTGCTTTTCAGCCTGGTATTACAGTTTACAGGGTTTTGAGGTGATTGCTTATTAGTTTTAAGGTAAGTGCTAACAATAAAGCCAGGGGGAAAATTATAAATCTTAGAAAGACCGTTCAATACCCAATACTAAATAGCTGTTGAGCCTTGGCCCTGGGGATCGAGGTTCGAATCCAGCTCCCGGCCATATGTTCGGTAGCTGTGGTTCTGGAATTAGAGCTGTTGTTATCTGACTTTCATCCCGGGGGGGTTGGTGTTCCGATTCCAGCTTCTCATGCCCACATGTCGAAGTGTCCCTGGGCAAGACACTGAACCCCTAAGTTTGCCCCCGGTTGTGCGTCTATCCTGACCTGCCCCTGACCAAGACAGGACAGGGATGTGCACTGGAGTTGGTCCCCGGTCACCATAGAAGGCTGACCACTGCTCCAGCTCCCCTCGGAAGAAGGATGGCCGGATGGGTCAAAAGCAGAGGATACATTTCAATCTGTATGTGTGTGTTTATGACTGTTCTCTGCATGTGTGTATCATGATTGACCATTAAAC
>JAVQJF010082882.1:0-38816 GCA_036023855.1 Gadopsis marmoratus | reverse complement strand
TGACTCAGAGTATGACTGGCCCCCACGCTTGTCTGAGCTAAATCCAATAAATCCTCTGTGACATTATGTTTCAGTCCATCCGACGCCACCAGGTTGCACCTCAGACTGTCCAGGAGCTCAGTGATGCCCTGGTCCAGATATGGGAGGAGATACCCCAGGACACCATCCGTCGTCTCATTAGGAGCCCCGACGTTGTCAGGCATGCATACAAGCACGTGGGGGCCATACAAACGACTGAGTACCATTTTGATTTGCTGCAACGACATTTCAGCAAAATGGACTAGCCTGCTGCGTAATTTTTAGATTTTTGGGGTGTCTTTGAATTCAACCCTCTGTAGGTTGATGATTTTCATTTCCATCAAACAATGTGGCATCCTTTCGTTCCTAACACATTACCCAGTCCATATCAGTATACATATCCAGCATGATTTTTTCCCCCATTTAGATTTGATGTGTTTTCAACCCGTTCCTTTAATTTTTTTGAATGTGTATATTTAATGAGTTAAATATGTTCTTTGTGTTAGGATGTGTAGTATTTCAGGAGCGTGTGTGCGTTTGTGTGTGTGTGCGTACATGCCATTCAGCCATTAACCCATTAGTGATGTACCACACACTAAATATTCCACGTCAAATAATCATCTCGTAATACTGTTTGTAATTCACTAATTACGTCATAAACGACAAACACACGCACACACTGTAAGAGCGCAGTCCAACCCTCATCATAAACCTGGTCGTTACATCGTAAGCACACTCACACACAGTATGTTGTCAAACCTACATAGCCATTAAATTTAGTAATCATGTTATAAATGTCCAACATACGACGCGTCGTAATCCTCAGAGAGTCATCAGCGGAGGATCATCAACAACGTTAGTCCTCGTTACTGGAGGAGGGCCACATGTGCCCCTCCCCCCGGAAGCTTTTGTTTCAGATAGCGTTAAAGCAACAGTAGATGTCTGTAGTAGATCTTGGGGAAGTGATGGTTCTGGTTCAGTGGTTTTCGAGAGGTCATGGAGAGCTGCACCAACTCTCAACTGATGTTCTGTGTACAGCTAGGAAAATTACACTGCGTACACCATGGCTGCACTCACAGACATATGCAGCTTGTCAGGAACATCACATCAAGCTAACCTGGAAGAGGTTCTCTTGAATAACAGTGCACTTGCATTTTAGAAACAAAGAAAAGTGTATGAGATAAGTCAGTATGTCATTGCAATGAGAAACATATCTTGTATTTAACCACATTAGTTGATTTTGTGTACTAATGAGACACGTTGTGATATAACACGAAAAGGTAATGATTTACGTAATAACAAGAAACATGTTTAATAATTTGTTATCTAGACATATGAAGAAAATATCTCATGATAGCATCAATAATGTTTTGGAAATTAACTGGTTATAATGAGAAACATTTAATGTTAACGTGCAAATATGTTTTTGTCATAATTACATAGTTACAGCAATATGCTGTTGTATCAGTAAAACCGATGGGACACACTTAAACTTATTTATATAATATAAAAACAGGGGTCTTTTAATTTAATGTGCATTTAAAACTGGCTTGATAGATTTCTTTTATTGTCATTTTGTCAAGAACAAAGTCGAAATCAGACACTAAACGAACAGCCCTTTCTCTCTGTTGCTTCACCTGTTTCTACCATCCACCCCCACCCTAAAATCCACTTTACACCAAGTTACTGGGAGCTTTGTTGACTTAAACTCAAAAGTACTATGGCATAAAAAAATAAACCCTCTTCTCCAAAAAGACCAAGTGAACAAACAAATAAAACCTTTAACACACAAACACGCACACAGAAATGCACTCCTGAAAACCACATGGGACCAATTATCACATTTGCTGCGCTCTGTTTGCCAACCCCCGATCGCTATACTGACAGAGAGAGAGAGAGGAAGATACAGTCATCACCTCATTAGTCTTAGATGGCATAATGCTTCTATGTGTGTGTGTGTGTGTGAGAGTTTGGTAATAATACTGTGTGTCTTGAATCATGTGTATTGTGTTCATTTACACAGATGGTGTTTAGTTGAGAATTTTAAAGCAGAGGTGGCCAAATCCTTTTTTTTGAAGGGCCAGTGACGGCACACGGTGCAGACAGTTTCATTCATTTGAAAAGAGCTGGTCAGTCAGCAGAGCGGGGCGGGGTGGCAACTGCAAAAACGTTGCGGAAATTTGCTGCAATGTAATGCGATATCATCGAGGAGCCAATGAAAACATGCCCCCACCAATGCAGCCCCCTGTGGTATTAACACAGGGCTGTCTTAACACTGAAGTTACTCAGTTGATCAGTTTGAGGAGGTATTTTTTTCTATATTTCCAAACACTGTGTACAGTGCTGTGATCTTTTGCCACAAACGTACTCTCAGATTCGGGGGATGTTAGGATATGACACCACTCAGACACTCAATATTTACATCAGAACTTCAGGCTTCTGACAGATTCATGTCCAAACTTGACCTACAGTCCATGTCCATCTGCCAGTGTCTGCAGCCACACACTGAACAAGACAACAACACCAGGTGTGTGTGTCTGATGTCATATATTCCAACATCTCACTGCTCCACTTGATTGTGTATAAAGAAAAGGAGACCGTGTGTTTGTGTGTGTGTGTGTGTTCAGGAGGAGGTGTATTACTGGAAGAATACCCCTCCTGCTGCTGAATCACCAATATGGTGACACACACACACACATTTTCACACTGATGTCTGTCTGTCTGTGTCGGTGTGCATGTATATGGCTGAACACAATAGATAATCAAAGACAGTTATGTTTGTCCCATCAGTGGATCAAAAGAGTTCAAGGGCAGTGTTGTTGAGACGATGCCTCATCATTGACATCTGTTACCCTGACAGACACAGCTTTCCGTAATTCAAAAGCCATCCAGGACATGAATAAGTCCAAAATCTCTCCCTTCTAGGCCACCTCAACGTCACCCTCCTTATCATTCCCCAAGGCGAGCCATTATCTCTAACTTGCTTCCTCTACATTCGGTGCCGACGTTCCACCTGTTAATCTGGCCCTAATACCTCTGATTTCGACTCCCATGACCCTATCATCTTACTGGTCAGCTTGGAAGAGTTGGAAACTCCATCAGGATCGGAGTTGCCACCCCAGCCTCCCGCAATGGCATCCCAGAACACTTAATACAAATCATGGGCTGTTGGTCCTCTCATGCATACCACCACTTCATCTGTTTGCATCTCAATGATCTCAAAATCTGCTCAATTGCATCTGAAGTAACAGGAGGTTTTTGAGGGTCCATCCTACCCGGATGCTACGGCAGATTCCCCACGAAGCTTCCCCACACCGCAGCATCAATGGAAGAATTGTGACGATGTCACAGTGCATAAAACGGACAGATCTGAGCTCAAACTGTCAAAGTTCACTTAAAGCCCAGTTCACACCAAAGATTTGCCACGAGACGAGTTGAGAAACTACTTGCAATGTGCTGGGTCTGCAATGTTCTGAAACCTGGCTTTTCAGGATAACATTTGTAGCATTTTAAAACATGAATTAGGATAGAGAGTGAGTTACTTGCTACAGTTGCATGTCTAGTGTTAATGAAACGAAGAAAACATTAAAAAGCGAGTGGGACGAGGTGACTGGCTGACTCTGCTACCAGCTGATTGGCTGTTGAAACAGGTAATGGCCTTATGTTTGGCCGCTTTTGCAACTTTTCCTGAAGCGTTCTAAATTGGTTTCGTCTTGAAGCAAATGTTTGGTCTGAACTGACCTCAAGTGAACAAGGGTGTAGTTAGTGGACAGCTGTTATGTGTGCGTGGGAGGAAGAGGGTGACTAACTGTGCTTTCTCAGACTGACCAGACAGCCGGCCAACAGGGATAACATTCATTTTAACTGTAGCCTTTTCCCACCATCCCTCCTTCAACTCCCCACCCTCGCCTTTCTGTCTTACTTTTACATTCCTGTCTATTTGATGTCATGAGCATTCATCACATTTCCCATGGCAGTACTGACTCCACACAAATATCACTGGTGATTTATTATTCTGTTTATATCAGAATCAGCTTCATCGCCAAGCAGGTTTCCACATGGTATGTTGGTTCATAACAATAAACACAGCAAGAGAAAATAAAATAAAAATGTTTTTAAAGAAGTCTAAAAACAGATGGAAAATAGAAACATTAAAAATTAAAATATAAAAAACTATATATCAAATATATCTGGTTTTAAAATGAAAGAACAGTACAGTTATTTCATGCACTTTTGCAATGCAGGAATTTTGCAGCAAACGTTCACAGTATAAAGAATAAAGAAAATGTGCAATGTATAGCGATATTAATGCAAAAGCTGTGCCTTAATGTTAATAAAATTGTTACTATAATGAGACTGTACGTTCATGTAACAGTCTCTACATCTGTTGCCTGCAGGGATGTAAGATGTCTGGTAATGTTTGTAGAACTTTTTTCAAGCTTGAAGTGAGAGTATTTAATGTTTGAAACAGCACCATATCATCCAAAAACAACTGATGGTCTGACTCCGATATTTCTACACTGAGCCTGGCAACAGCACTGGTTTAAATATTCAAAACATTTAAGTGAGACTATATAAAACATCTCCAGTTAATCTTTCCCTCCATTTGATTCCTGTCAGGAAGGAATACCTCATTGTCTGTATGTAGAGTGTGGAATATTACAATTTACAATACAGTACTTTAACATTAATTGTAACAGTTGTAACCTTTCCCTGTAAGGAAAAGGGAAAAGCACAAATAAGAAAACATAATTAAGAACAATAAAAGCAGTGAGTGGCATGCACATAGAATGCCTACAATCACTATGTAGTATTACCATTGAGATTCACACAGCGTCAAGGCGTTGTGATGTGTGCGAGTGCTCACATCATGGAAAAACAGCGTAAAGGTGTGTGAACGACAATCGCTATTATCTTGTCTATTATCTAGTGCAGCAGTTTATGATAATAATAATAAATAGTATGTTTATTATAATGGTGTAATGTGATCAGTACTATGTGTAGCGAACCCCACCCAATCAAATGGTAAAGCATACTGATGTTTCATGAAGTCTTTATGTTCAATAGTCAGTACCTTCCGGTTCCGGCACCGTGTGAGTGGCAGCCTGTGTACAGCTCACTTACTTATTACTATGGATGTGTACTTATTGATTTGATTTTATTACGCATGCTCTTTACCTATGCTGTTTTACCTCTTATCTGCACTGTCCACCTTTTGCTGTAATAATGTAAATTTCTCCACTGTGAGACGATTAAAGGATTTCTGATTCAGCCAGCTTTAGATCACAAATGCCTTTCTCCTAAAACAGTGTAAGAGCTATAAGACCAAAAAATATCAAATGAGCTCTTACAAATACATATATTAACCGTTTACCATAATTGACACACAGACATTAACACTAACAAATAACCAATTGCACATATTTAAGAACATGTAGGAAAATAGAATTACCGTAACATCATAGTCATATATTGCTCACAAAGGCGAAGGTTGGCATGACTGTTACGATAGCAATACAATATTTTGCTCAGGAGTAGGTGGAGACCAGAAACAGAGCTAAAAGAGAAAGAATATTGGACTTACATTCATCAGGAAAATACACAGCTAGAGTGAATGCTAATGTTGCTTTGTGCCTGCTGGATGTGCAAACAGGCAACTGTTTGCCAACATAAGCCCAGAGTGGTATCCAACTTAATGCTAACATTAAACTAATGTGCTGTTGTATATGATCATTTTCTGTTAATTAAAGATGTAACCGTACCGTAACCGTTTTACCCTGAACAGGAAGGATTTAAAAATATGGATGTAGTATGTGTCATGCCTGGGTGCGGGTGGAGAAGTGGAGGGACCCAAGCGCACACAGCTGGAAAGTATCATGTCTTTTATTGTAATATATAAAAAAAGGCGAACTTACAAAAAGGGGTAAGCCAGACTCTGGATAATTCACACACCTCAAGACCAACAACACACGGACACGGAACTCACACGCAGGCCCCACTCGGGCATTACTATGACGTCACAAAGACACAGAAAACTGAACACACTTAAATACACAGGAATAACGAGGGAAACAGACACAGGTGAACACTTGGAACAGGTGAAACCACTACACAATCAAGGAGACACGAGGGTAGAACAGACAGGAAGCATAACCAAATAAGGAGGGAACCACTGGACACACAAAGGAAAGAGACCAGGGGCACAACACAGGAGAACTAAAAACATGAAACATGAGACCTTGGAACAAACACAAGTAAGAAGACACATGAAAACACAGGCACTCAGACATGGAACATGACAGTATGAATTGAGCAGGTTAACATCATCTGCACTTTATGGAACGTCAACAAGGTTGTATTTCTTAGGTCATATATGAGAATTATTCAGGAAGGGTCGAGAAAAAATTATTTACCATTATTCTGTAGGTGTCACTGAAAGGGTGCCCTGAGATAACTCTGTTATGATATGGCGCTATACAAATAAAACTGAATTGAGCAGACCTCACAGGCTAGGTTTGAAGTTGCTTCAGCAGACACTGAGCAGGCCTTTCTAACATTTACAGACAGCTATTCCAGAGTCAAAGGTTTTATGGAGCGCTCTCTCACTGATGACAGAGGGGCAAGGCATTATGACTCAGTATCTGGCCATGCAGTCAGCTCTGGAGTTGAATGGTAGCCCGTTAAGAAAGCCTGCCATTGGACTACATCCAGCTTTGAATCGACTCTTTTTTGTTTTCTTTTGTTTGTTGATAAATTCAAAGGCCACTTCAACTGTTGTATTTTAGCAGCTGGAAAGAACACACACAGCGATGAGCCCAGGCACACACATGTGAGCAGGGTCTAGACGTGATGGGGTTTGATGTCGTGGGAGCTCTGTGGGGTGTAGAGAACGACAAGGAGGAGGAGGGGGGCTAGGAAAAGAAGAAGAGAAAAAGAAGAGAGATGGAACAAGTGGAATAAGAGGAGGAGGAGAAAGAGAAGAGAGAGGGAGGACGGGAAGGAGGACGATGGCTCTTCATGAGATTAGACCTGCAGATACCTAAGAAAAAACCAAACTCCTCCTTCTATTTCCTTGTTTTATCTCTGTTTCTCACTTAATTTCTACATCTTTCAACCTTGTATTTAACACTTACATCATACTGACAGACACAACCAAAGTTAGGGGACAGGTTCATTGCATTTTATATTTTAATACATACATTTATGCTCAAATAAAACCTCTGGGAGCATGTATCGGTGACTCAGTGACTGGGAAGGCTGGTGTAGAATCTTTTGATGCACTGTTGAGTCTCTAAATGATTATACAACCGCTTACACTTGTTACAACATTCAGTTTTATTTATATAGCGCCATATCATAAAAAGGTTAGCTCATAGCACTTGTATATAGAGCAGCCAACAATTCCCACCATGAGCAAACACTAGTTAGTGATGGGATAACCGAGTCATTAACCGGACTTAGTTCACTAACCCTCATTCAGTAAAATGAACTACTCTTTCTTTGAGTCAGTCGTTCATTTCTTGGGGGGGGGTTGTCATACGTTACCCGTATGAAGAGGAGGCACGTTTGTAGGCAATAATCAATGGCAGGTTTATTAACGTCTTTTCTGGACCCGCACACAGAAAAGTACAACGGGTGGCTTGTTTTGTTACTTTTTGAATTACAGTTAAGTACACTGTCTTGTTTGTACCAAAATCATTATGTCGGGTTGAAAAATACAGAGTAAATCGTTCATTCTGCTGCATGTGCATTGCACAACAACAATGCTTGAGTTTCGTTGTTCTCATGTGACAACTACACAGGATCAGGATTGGACAGAAATGAACGATAGACCCGCTCGACTGGGTCTTTAGTTCATTTTACACCTGATAGCTTCACAGGCTCAGGATTGGACAGTTTTGTTAATTTTTAAATTTACAGTTAAGTGCACTGTATTGTTTGTACCAAGATGGTTATAGTGTAATTGTTATTGTATTGCTGTTATGTATAACTTCTTTATGGCCATATGTGCAACTACATAAGTATATAATGTGTAAATATCACGTTGAAGTAAAAGAGCATATTGCAACAGCTTTTAGCTGACTTATCATAGTGAGTGAATCATACGGGTTAAAATTAACTACGAAGCCATGATGAACTAAAACATTTGTTTTCTATGCTGAGTCTAGTAGCGGTGGAGGACGCCACTCTGTCACATGTAAAATGTCCGACTTTGCTCGTTCATTTCTCCTGGCTGCACAGCAGTCCATCCAGCCGGCACATACTCTGCGTCAATGACCCGGCCTCTTGCGACGTCACACAGTGGAAATACTCCCTTTTAACAGGCAGAAACCTTGAGCAGAACCAGGCTCTGGGTGGGCGGTCATCTGCCTCGACCAGTTGGGTGAGAGCGTGAGAGAGGGAGAGGGAGGGCGGGGGCATGCATATACCTGCAATAAACACCAGTTTCGCAGCCATTTTCTTTGTAAAAGTATCCTGTTTTAGCAGCTTAGTGATCTCAAGATGGAAATATGTTAACCAGAAGCATTCATCATGCTATGGTCCTTTTTTGTTTTCCTGTGGAAGGACCGAGGATGCTGAATCTCAGGGCAGGGCTTCCTTGGACCTTGTGTGCTTCCCTGTTTGATTACTGTTGGACTGTGTTGTGTAGAGGGCCTAATTCTTGCTTCTTATGCCCAGCTTGCATCTGTAGTACGATTGTATGCTACAATGTTAAGACATGCTGCTAGCATGGCTAAAAATACTACCACTTCAAGGGGAAAACAATTTGGCAAATTTTGGCTATAAAAGAATTCAGATAGGAAAATGGACAAAAATAATTATGTACTTACTAGTAGTTTAGTATAAACTTAGTTTTATTAATTTTCCCTTTAAATCTAGGTAGATTTAACTTATTTTGCAAAAACAAATTAATCTTAACCACACAGCTGGTTAACATACTGCATGGCTAATACAAATCTGTTGACAATATTGTGATCTTTCCTCTTTCTCTCTTCCTCACAACGATAGCCGATAGCCCCCTACGTCGGTGTCTGACCCCAGTGTGACCCAGGAAGTTGCAGCTGGAGGTCATGTTGTGTCTGGGAGGGGTCAGGGGCAAACGGGTGAGCAGCCTCCCACTGAGCTCTCCCAGGACATACAGTAGGACATCCCCCCAGTCCTCAGTTACCCTCTGTCCTGAAAGATATCAGTCAAGCTCCACTGTAGGATGTTTGTTACCTTGCAAGGCAACTGGATTCATGAGATAATGTGAGAATCCATCTTGCCAAGGTTCTAGTTATGCATCCTATCAAGAACTACTGGCAACTATGGGCAAGAGCAGACTGAACTCCTGCAGGCCTGGCCATCTGATTGGCCAGGAGTGTCAGACCGTTGTTAAAAATAGGGTTTTTGGCATTTTGTTGGGATGGGAATGGCCATCCGTTTACAATATTTCTTAAATGAAAGAAAGCTGCGTGTTTCAACTACGACTTTTTGTTTGAAGATAATGGCAGCTCCTAAAGAGATTAGCATAGTTATAGCATCAGTTATATCAGATTTGGAGAATATTTCATCATTGAAAGAAGAGCAAAGAACAGCACTGAAGGCTTTTCTCCATGGAAAAGATGTTTTCACTCTTCTCCCGACTGGTATCGGCTATCCTATTACATCATGTGGTTCGTTGATCTGACTGGTTGAAGTTAGTTCGTGATACATGTGATAGACAGATGGTTCATCCAATCACCTGCCAAGTGTTTTTTTGAAAGTGCCTGCTCTTCCAAACACTCTCCAAGGACGACTTCTCAGATGATTCTGTGTAACAAACCATCTGGTGCGTCATGTTGGGACACTTGATCCAATACATGGGTTAATGCTGAGTGGCTGAATATGGTCGCTTCATCTGCATGTAGGCAGTCTTTAAGATCAGAGTTTGAGGTCAGGGCGTGTCAGAAACCTAAAGCTGCTGAGGTGGGACAGCAGCTGTCCTGGCATTGTGTGTGTGTATTGAGGTGGCAGAGGGTAGAAGTGTGTCAGTGCAGGTGTTTGGGGGGTAAGGAGGCGTGGATTAGAGGGTCAAGTTGCCTGTGGGCGTATGTGTGTTTGTTCGCACGCCATCAACCCTCCACTCAAAAGGCTGATTACAGAAACTGAACAAGCAGGTGTTGACTGTCGAAGCTGATGTCCTTTATTTTCTAACAAGGAATGATAATCAACAGTCACTTTAATTAAACAAAGGCTTTGGCCCAGGGTAGGCCTGTTCAGCAATCCATTCATGGCCACTGGCCACATTTCAGGATTCAAATATGCGGGAGATGCTTCAGAGGCTTGTTTCTCCACTTATGGCTCAAATAAAATAAAATAAAAACTGAAATACCAGTGCTTTCTGCAACATATTTTATCCTTGGAGTCAATTTAACAGCACCGATTTAAACCATGAGAAATGTATTGTAATGAAAAAAAATTTCCAGGTTTATGTGACAGGTACTTTACGTCACTTTCTGGACTACCTAAATACCCCTATCAATAAAACATAAGCCCCCTTTAAACAAGCAGAATACCTTTTGCACTATTAATCTCACCGATTGACCTGAATTTGGAAAAAAAATTATCTTCATGGTGTTTTAATGGTTTTAAAATAGGGGATTTCCCATTGTACACCAGCATGTTACACGCATAGCTGGACTGTGCATTTCAAGAGCCGTGAAAAAAACCTTGCAGAAAATGTTTGCTTAGAGGTAATTTTTAATTGAAAAAGAACATAAACAGAGAGCACACAGAACACACAGTTATGAAGGCTGATGTGCTGATGTGCAAGCTTTTACATGTTTGCCCAAAGCCAAGTTGTGGGAACTATCAGGGGTCTCGCACTACTAGAGGTATGGTTATGTTAGATAAGAGCCCTAAAGCAAAGACGTTTTTTTAACATTATGAAATTGCATGATACTGACCTTAATATCAGCCAAAGCAACATAAACAAATGTGTGTTTTTTGTAAATTTTCATATTTCTTATGTTTTATACTGATAAAACAGCCTGTGGTGAAATTGACCCCAAAAAACACTGATATGTACATAATGTGTACTGGACATTGAAAATATATCATTTTAATACTATATTTACTCAGCTGTCCCCATTAAATTACTAAAAGCCATTAAAGATGTTAATCATGCAAGCTGAAAATGGAACATCGTCGTCCCAACAAACTATCAGTGTCAGTGTTAGCTGGAAGAGGCTGTGGTGGTAACTCAGAGGCTTTGCTTTATTAACTACATTGAACCAGGCTATCGCATTCTCTTAAGACGTGCAATTAACTTTACTAGCCGCGGTGAGAGCCTTGTTGTTCACATTAGTCCATTCTTAATAGTACTTTTTTATCTCGTCGGATAACTTAATATCAGCTCAAGGCCCACTTACCTGCTTTATAGAATTCTCAAACACATCAGGGTCAAAGATGCTCCAGTTTAAAATGCAGGCTTTCTGTTAAAAATCTTAACATGAGATAACCCTGATGACATCACTATGACGTCATTAGCATTATTTTCGCCTATTTCCTCCGATAGCTCCTCAATAAAACACAAAATACATCATACAACCGTTTTCACAGGCTGAGGAGGAAGTGACGTTAAATTGACGCTGGCATGTAAAACAGTGGAATTCCCCTTTACTGTTACTCGTGTACATCCCATTTAAAAAGCAGTACAGTACGGTAGTGTCACTAATCATATCAAAGATGGACTATGAACAGTTTTAGTGTGAGTGTGTGTGCAGATAATGTGGGTATCTGTAAATATATGCCATTGTGTTTTTATTATTGTTATACCACTGTGTTGCATATGCCTGATGTTTTATGTCTCTGTGCTAAATCTAAAGCACATTGAGTTTCTTGTAATGAAGTGTGCTCTCTAAATAAACCTAACTTTCATCTTGCTCACACACACTAGTGAGCAGTCAAACAGTCTGACCTGCAGTGAGACTTGGTAAAGTAGATGTGACTCATTCTCTTTAACTCCTGCTACACACACACAAACCACAAACGCACATATGGGCGATCAAACACACACCACAACACCCTCTCCCTCCATTTTGCTCACTCTAACCACAGCTACTTCCTCGGTGAAAACTGTTGGCTGAGGGGTGCAGGTGGTTAGTTTGATTACACGCACACACACACACACACGTGCACGCACGCACTCTGACACACACACGCACGCATACTCAAAAACCACAATGCCAGATTAATGAAAACCAAACTAGGTGGCGTGTGATATTGACAGAAAAACAATCTCTCTTCTGTGACACCGAATGTCGAGGAGAGTCAACTCTGCAGACAAAAAGTCATCAGCAAGGGGATCTGGAGAACCACATACCAAAACCAGAAAGAGAGAGAGAGTCATGAAGAGCGTTGAGAGATAAAGGAAGAGAGAAAAAGAAAGAGCGGAAGCAGAAAAGAGCTGTAAGCAAAAGTCAAGAGACAGAAAGATACCACGAGAAGAGAGGGGTAGGAAGAATGTAGGAAGAATAAAAGAGTTTTGTGGATTATTTTGCATCTGAGTCACTGGTTGACTGGAGAAACCACAAGGAGCTTTTTATACCACCTCTGCCCAGGACCGGAGCACCTCAGCTGGGGTAAGAATACCACAACCACAGCCTTAACACCTCCACTATTTATGTTTAATTATCATTTTTTATTGCAGTAACATACTGTACTACATTTGAATACAGTTTACCAACTTTTACAGGTATCTGTGCTGTTACTACAAAGTGTGACAATAAAAAAGGAAAGCAGCATTAGGAGAAAAGTTACTGCATTCAGGTCTATGTGATTAATTTTTAAACATCATTAAATCAAATTAATTTGGATTTCCTGGTGAGCTCACTGTAAACAAATGAGGCCATGATGGAGCTGATGCATAATCTTACTTTTAAGATCTTTCCTCTTGTCATTTTGAACAATTATTACAGTTCAAGCCTTATTTAAACAGGAAACAGGCACCATCTAAGATTCAGTCTAGACCCGCTCTATATAAAAAAGTGCCCTGATATAATATTATATGGCGCTATATAAAATGAAACTGAATTGAATCTACTTCATTGTGCTATCAATTCTGCAGGTTTCCCTCCAAATTTGTTCTGCTGGCTCACAGAGTAATAATAAACTTTATTTATATAGCACCATTCATACAGGAAATGCAGTTAAAAGGGCTTTACAATAAAGAAATGAAATGCACCAAGTGCTTTACAGAAGTACCCACACTGAGCTGAGAGCAAATGCAACCATTAAAGTCCAACAGAAATTTGAATTTCCAGTTTTTGAGTGAGAAAAAAAAAAAATTATCCGTCCATTGTTGCGCATGATTTTCCAACATATATATTTAAAAAAGGATAAACCACTTTATACAAACTTGTGGAAACAACTCCTAAGTTTCAAGACTTCTGAGGACCAGTGTTGCTAGGAGACACCCTGTCAACTTCTGAAGTGCCCTATTAACTGGAAAATGTTATAGCACCGTATATTTTATGGACACGCCCACATAGCAATTATGTACCCTTCAGGGGTGGAAGTAACAAAATGCATTTATTCTTGTTATGTTTTACATTTTATCAAGTTAAAATGGGACACAGAGGCTAAGCAGACTGGTTACAGTGGGACACAGAGGCTGAGTGAACTGGTTATCTTATTCTTTGAGAAGTTGAACCTGGATCAGATTGTGGAGGTGAGAACAACAAAACAAAACTCTCTGATGGGTGTAATGCTTTATCCAAAGGAGAACATCAACAACCAAGCTGTGTGTGGCTACAAATGTCCATCTATAGAAAAGGCATTTATTGTTGGTTTGGACATAAGACTCTGTGGCATGATGTTGTTAGCAGTTGTAATTTAGTAATGTTTACTCATATTACACATTAACTTTTAACTGATATTTACTTTTATCCAAGTACATTTTAACTTTACTTTTACTTGAGTAAAATATCCTAGTACTCTTTTCACCTCAGTACCATCATCATTTAAGATCATTTAAGTCTGTCAGTTACAATATTTAACTTTTGAACAGAACAAACCCCCCCCGACTATTCCCTAGGCTAAACCATCAAAAATAAACAACCAAAATCAAGCTAACTATCTTAGCTGTTAAAGTGTTGTATAAAACATTACATGGGTGGCTCCACCCTGCTTTCCTAGTGTAACTAACACGTAACCACTACGTGAGCGAGATATAGGAGGGATCCCCACTCTTACCTGGTCCGTTAACCTCCCACCACAAACTTTGTCGACCTAGCCGAGCAATCACAAATTCACACTGAGGTCTGTAAAGGTGTATGGCGTTGTCCTGAGGTCAGGCTGCCCCCTCTGCTGCTGAGCTGACTGGCGCACCTGCACAGCCATCAGTCACACCCGAAATTAATTAGGAGAGCGACAGAATAATGACGAGCCACACCCACACTCTGCTACCTGTCTGACTCGTAACAAGCACTGATTGCACCTACATTTTTCCATTCATGTTTGTTTGTACCTCATTATAAAGAGAAGGTCCAGTCCTTTGGGTCCAGTTGTGGTAAATAACCAGACTGTCAGAACTCAAAGGAACAAGTACATAATCCTGAGGTCACTGGTCACTCCCTGTCTTCTTTGTGAGTAGCATAGGGTGCTCAAATCACAGATTTGCAACGGCTAACAATGCTGGTCTCCCTGCTGGTTAATTGCCTCTTGACAAAGATGTTGCACCAACCAAATTACCAGTACTGATAATGTCAGTCAATACCAAAAATGTAGGGGGCTCTATCATGGCAGAAAAATATTTAAAAGTTAAATTACTTTTGTTGACCTTGATGACATGTTGGAGGTGTGCTGGTTTGCTCAAGCAGCAGCCAGATCCTGTCACCTGTAGCTTACTGTGGCTTGTCGCCTTTTCGTTCCTCTATACAATGCTAGAAAATGATCAGCTGCCCCCACGACTCGACCTGTGCTCGTGGAAAAATGCTGTATGAGTCAGTGTAGGGCTGCCAATACTGTAGGCCTTGTTGCTGTTGTGTTCAGTTAGAGAAACAGTCAACCAATAAGAGCTCTCTGTAGGAAAAGAATGGTGACATCCTATTCTTACAAAGCTAGCTAGCTGCCTAGATACATCCATTAAAAGTAGCAACAGAAAAACACGCATAAGCTTGTATGGTAAGGTTTATCCAGAGCAATTGTAGGCTACTACATCAAAATCAATCTGGCAATGATGATGACACTATTCCCTACATTAAAATGACTTGGACACTAACCTTGTGCAGCTCAAACTACAAGCATTCAGCCATCACTGAACATCCCTTTCACCTGAATTTCTAAAGCAACACATAATTTTATTTTAGGGTGGGTTGTGATTGGCTAGTTGCATCGCTTCAATGAACAAAACTTCACAAGCTTAAGTTTATATTTCAAATTCAGACACTCAAATCAAACAGTACAAGTACTCCAAAGCAGTCCTTTATGCCTGTTTGCTTAGACCAATGACCAGCTAGTAGGACTAATGTTACATACAAAGCACATGATAGATTTATCATGTGTGTTTCTTGTATACCTTATTTCTACAAATGTTGTAGCATTGTGAAAATTTGTGTATTGGTGTAATCCACACTTACTAGCACTGGTGAGAATCAATGATGAATTACATACACTACATGCATTCCTTCACATACATACATGCACACACCCACATACTGTAGATAGATGTGGTCTGTGGTTAAGATTGACAATGAATGTTGATGTTTTAGCTTGTTGGAGGGTGTCTTATTGACCTGTCATTGTCTGTGTTTATGTGTGTGTGTGTGTTTTCATTCATGCACAGATAAGAAAAAGGGGTGGAGAGGAAGACAAATTAAGAATAATCATTATATGGCATCCAACAGTATATTTGAGTCACTGTTGTCCTATCAGTCTGCTTTCATACGAGGTAAGTGTATTTTTCTGTCCATGCGTGTGTACAGTATGTATGTGTGTATTGATGTCCAGCTGCTCTGTTGGATGTTCCTGTTGGGTTTAATGGGTTGATAAATATCTTGATGAATACAGGATTGTTTGAAAGGTTTCTGTTTGTGAATGCTTTTCTTGAATGTGTCTCATCTGGCCCAAAATCAGAGTCTGTTTCCATGTGGTCATTCACCAGATAAAACTGCACTTGGGCATAAACTTAGCTATGAACTTTGTAGAGTTTTAAAACATCAACAATGAGCCAGTTAAGAATTACGTATTGTAGCTGCTACATCAATAAACTGCCATCGCCAAAACATAAATTCATAATACAGCTATAGCTTCTTCCAGTATTTATGACAGCTACAAACACTAATCAGCATGCTCACTGATTTAACATACAAACCTCCATGTTCAAGTTTTTGGATTGCATCTGCTCTGCAAAACGTTTCGAAGTTCTGTCGTAATGGAAGAATTTGAAAAGGTTTTTGATAACCAGATGAACTGAACAGTAAACCTGGAATAAAAAATTGAAAGGCAGTTGGGCAAGCCAGTGCCTGTAAGCACATTCATTGATTCACTTTGTTATCCCAAAGGGATTGAGTTTGCAGTGTACCTATTATTTTGCTGTAAATTTTCATGATTTGCAGAGCAAGTCAGTCAAACTGGGAAAACCATTTCTTTATGGACCTGGCTTTGTGGATGGGGGCATTGAAAGGGACAATCAGAATCAGAATCAGAATCAGAAACAGGATTATTGCCAAGTAGGTTTTCACATACATGAATTTGCTTTGGCTTGTTGGTGCAATAAAATCTGAATAAAAAAATAAGTAAAATAAGATAAAAAGTATGTAACACAACAAACACAAAATTGGAATAATTTGATTGCCTAAAATATCATTTTATGCATTAGCATTACCTTTTCTGGAAATGGAACTAGCCTAGCCAAAACAAAAAATACACCTGTAATGTAAAAGGCATCACACTTATGATGAGCCCACAGATAACCCACTAATTCTGCAGCACGGTGAAGCTTTTTAGCTCCTCTTAGCTCATTATGCTGGTTTTTCAGCCCAAAAACAAGGTTCTCATCAATTTTGTTTCCAGCAGGTTCTATTTTCAGTGAAAAAGCTCTAAAAAAAATCCCCGCTTCAGTACCTGCCCAGCACCAAACAGCAGACAGACTGGTGAACACAGTGGAGCATTTAGCAGCTAAAGCTAACTCCAAATGTATCCTAATGTTGTTTCATGGATATTGCAGGCAACTGTTTGCTAACAAGTCAGCCATGTCAACTTTGAATCAATATTGTGTTTCCCTTTATTTCCATGCCCCAAAGGCAAAAATACAATTCAATGAATGCAGCTTTTATACAAGAATTACACTTTATTTTGTATGACTAGAAGCCCTGTCATTTTCATTCAGCACTGAAATTGTTCCAGTGTAAAGTTATGACATTTACCAAGAACAGACATCAAAGTTGAGAATGAATTCTTAATGCAAATACTTACTACTACTACTAGGTTAGCTATACAATAATGCACACCATGGCATCCTTTTATAGGAAAAACTGGTTACAAAATTACAAAAGTAGAATAGAAGGAGACATTACTAAACCACATGACAAGTGGTGGATTTATTTTCAAATTCTTTGAGGTCTGTCAGCTTTTGAGTTGATTTACAGTAATATCATTGCTTAGTGTTTGATGTAGATAGTCTGAAAAAACCCTGATGTATCATGTCTCTAGCAGTGGTGGTCTTTGCTTCGGAAATTCTCAAGAACACTTTGTGACAGCATGCGTTTGCTTCCTGTTAAATCTTGGTACAGGTCTTTAAAAGAACATTTATTCTATCTTCTCACTTCTGACGTCTGCATTTGCACAACTCAGCCTATTTATAGGTATATAAGTTGCACGCAGCATCATCAGTACACATAACACTGTATGTGTTTCTGCTAGAAAAATACACAAGCATGTCACATCTGTTCACTGTAAAAGTACTGATTACTACACATTGTGCTTGTTTATTAAGGTGAACTGGAAAAGTGAAAGTATACAACTGCAGTGACAGAAGAATGCAGTTTGCAAAAATAAGACATTATTATTTACTTACATTATTATTTATTTCATATGTAGATTTCCATCATATGCATGTCCACAAAGACCAGACAAGAAGATTCAAGATCAGCATGATATCTGCTACTGTCTTTATGGTTTGTGAAGAATGTTCAAATGGGCCATCTAAGGAATACAGATTCAGGTGTGATCCCTATTGTATTTGGTGTTCAAGCAATTATCATTTTCAAGCCCAAAAGATTCAGTTTTTGAATAATTACATAGTAACCTCTTGTCAAAATCTTTCTAGTTCCAAAGGTTTGTACCATATTGCATGGTCTTCATTACTAAATGAAGTATGCTCAGTTGTCATGGAATGTTAGATGTTCAAACTTTCTATTATTCTGAGCACTTTAAGGACTTTTGCCCAAGTTGGATTAAAAGTTAAGCTTGACTGGTCATTCAGGAACAATACTGGTTGGCTGGTTCACCATTGTGGTCCAGCTTGAAAAACCAGTTGCCACCAGTTGGCCAAAGCCTTCCCTTATAAAGGTAAATTATCTCAGCATCTACTTGATGGATTTGTCAGAAAACTTTGTAGACATTCATTGTCGTATCGATGTATCCTAATAACTTTTGGTGATCCCCTGACTTTTCTTCTTGTGCCACCAGTTGGCCAAAGCCTTCCCTTATATGGTAAATTATCTCAACATTTACTAAATGGATTGACAGAAAACTTTGTACTAGGGCTGGGCGATTAACCGAAATTTCGATTACAATTACGGCTTTGAACGATTATGAAAACAAGATAATCGAGAAAATACGATTATAGTGCCATATCCCAAGACAATGCTTTCGTTTTGTCTCGCGCTAAAAATCCAGTAAACCATTTCCTTTACGGCAGAGCATGTTCTCCCTGTAGGCCTATACTAAACGCCACACCAGTGTTGCCAACTTAGCGACTTTGTCGCTATATTTAGCGAGTATTCAGGCCCCTCTAGCGACTCTTGTCAAAAAAGCGACTGGCGGGAAATCTAGCGACTTTATCTGGTGTTAGTAGAGACTTTTTGAGACTCTGACGTGAATGCACATATCGTATTCTTGCTCTTCTCAACGAGCAGTGGTTGCTGCCATGGGCCCTCACCCCGTCCCAGAGCACTCACAGGCGGCCCAGTCCTCGCGCAGCAGCCCCTCCCTCCCATTTGACAATCAAGTGTCTCCAATCTGCGTTTTTCCCCCAAAGACCACACTGGGCAAAACATTGCCCTTGGACTGAAGGAAGTGCTAGCTGATTGGGACTTTTTTTATTTTTTATCTAATTTATTTTTATTTTATTTGTCTTTTATATTTATTTATTTAGAATTTTCATTTGTGAAATGCACTGATAAGAAAGTTTTCGTTTAAAGTTCAATAAATGCTCTTTTTCAGTCAATGAGTAATAATTTTAAATAATCATGATTTCAATTTTGACCAAATAATCGTGATTAGTATTTTTGCCATAATTGTGCAGCCCTACTTTGTACAGACATTCATTGTTGTATCCTAATAACTTTTGTAATCTCCTGAATTTTCATCTAGCGGCAACATCAGGTCAAAATTTTAATGATGTGTCCAAGACTCTGGTTTATGACCAGATACTTGCAGTATTAATGACATTCCCATCAGCCTCAGCTTTATTTAGTGTCTCGTGACACTAGTGATTTTGCACAGTTCACTGTGCTGAACGTCTGGTGGTAACCACCTGGCTTTTGCCAATCAAATAGAAGGGGGCGGGCATCATGGTCAGAAAGAAGAGTCACAGAGGAGCTGAAAATGCTGGTGTCTGTATACCTGGAGTTGTATAACACAGTGCTAGCTAATTCTAAGGACAACCAGAACACATAAATCCAATGTATTGTAATTTTATTTGTTCAATTTAGCAGGGTCTGACATTTTATTTAAATATAACAAAACATTCCACTTGAACAAACTGAAGCCTACTTTCTTGGGAAATTATTTACATGATGCTAAATGGTTTTCAGTTGTATTGCAAGCCACTGTATGTGGTCTCTCGGGTGGGGTGTACCAATGCTATGACGTTCACCGAAGCACCTGCCTGTGGGTTAAGCAGTTGGTCCCTTGTTTTGTAGTTATTGTTAAGGTTAGGGTAAGTGTCTAGGGATTCAATGCAATGAACTCTGAAGTGACAATAAAAGGTCTGCTTGTGTGTGTTATGTGCATCATTGTGAGCCTATCTTGCTCTGCACTGTTGCAACTGCTTGTGTCCCACATGTTCAAAGACATCAGATCACATGTTTCCTGTCTGTGTGCTGTGGTTATAGTATATGGTTATAATGGGGTGTGTGTGTGTGTGCATGTGCGTGCACCATCCACAGTTTCTCGCAGGATGCTTGCATACAAAATGTACATTTTTCTGCTATCAGTCACTGGGAAGTACCCAATATAACCATAGTCGGTGAGACGGTTTTAGTTTTACTGAAAACTGGCTTAATGAATCAGTTGCGTTTCTTGTTTCTCCTCACTGTGAAGTTGGTGTAACGCATTCAGATGATCAAAATACAGCTTGCAGGATTTTAACCAGTATAAGATAATCAAATCACATGTGGTTAACCCATCAGTGGTTAAGAATCAATGTGACTCTCAACTCGATTTCCTGCAATCTCATTGGTTGTTGGTGTGTGGTTATGTCATCACTTAACGCTCGTCCAACTATCACTTTACATTACATTGTAACATTACACTAACATTAAAAATCCACTACTTTATCTCCATCTACATGTACACAATCTACTACACACACTCAGCTGCTTCATCAGTGTGTGTGTGTGCACTTACTGTAGTTGTTCCCGTGTTGAGATTATCTGCTCTGATTTATCTGAGCTTCAGTTTATCTGAGCTTGTTCAGCTGAGGCAGAGAGCACAACACAACCCAGGTTACAGTTTACAGTTACTTTTCAATGGATGTACTTTGCAATCGCTCAAACTATTAGGGCATTGATGACTACAAGCAAACACAAATCTCCGGATGACCTTGATGATCTTGGTCAGACTGCTGCAAATTATTAGGGATTCTGATTTAACCCAAATCAATGGTGCCTTGAACGAGCCCACACCCAATTACACTCCAAATATTGTCAAAACATTTGTGGGGTAAGTTGTATTCACACCCACAAAACCTCAGTGGGATAAATTGTGGATTTAAAAATCAGCAACAATATGAAAGAAAGCTTTAAAGGCGACAAAACTGGTTTTTCAAACTCTTTTATTAAATTTTGATCAATACCGTTCTTTTGTATTCTTGAATGACAGTATAATGTACAGCCATTTCAGTCCTTTGTGATACTGGTGTTATGACGTGGCATGATGCAGCAGGAGGGGGACCCAAATGCAGACAGTTCGGGTGGAACAAGTGCTTTATTGAATAAACTGAAATACACTTACGAACCGGTAAGGCGGGTAGGAATGTGAATTGACAGGTGAAACAAGGCAAATCCAGAGTCCAGGGAAAACGGGAAACAAACGCAACATCCACACTACGACGAACATCTAGCAATGACACAACAAGGAACAACGGAACTGAACACACTTAAATACACAGGACACTAACGAGGGGATGAATGACAGGTCAACACAGGGGAACAGGTGAAAACCCTTCAGCAATCAGGGAAACACAAGGGCAGGCTCAGACAGGACACACAACACAGGAGAAATAATATTGTAAACCACAAGACCAGAAGCACACAAGACCAGCAACAGAAAACACAACCATTCACACGGACAGATCATGACAACTGGGCTATAATAAACTTTGACTTGACTTAATGTCGCCTGGATCCCATCCTGCTTCAATATATCAGACACAATGTTCATATCAAAAGCATCGAGTGTTTCTGTGAACGAGAAGATGTGAATCAGTGGACACACTGTTCAACTGACATAAATCATTTCATTGACTGATTTGATTTCCATGTCCACCCTTCTTCCAAATAATCATGCCATTTGTGATAGGTTGGGCAAGTAAACATCATTCATTTGATATCAAACGTCACTTAACAAAGAGCATCAGTGGTCATGGTGATTCATTAAAAGCATTGCGGTTCCTCCTTCTTCCTGCTAGCAGTGGTATGAGGTTTTAACCTTAATCATATTTTCACAAGCACTGTGGATGCTAATGAAAGTTTGTAAAATGTATTTCACAATCATCTTAATAAGCTTTCAGAAGTGGGGGCCCAGCTACTAAAGTAGTAAAGGAGATCAGATTAACATTGTTCATGACCTTTGACCTTTCAAAGGATAAAAGAAAAACTTTACATTACATTATTGCATTTATTTAGCTGACGCTTTTATCCATAGCAACTTACAGTAAGTGCATTTCAACCATGCGGATACAACCTAAAAATTGCAAGATTCATGCAAGTACATGAACTACATCAGATATCAAGTTGTACATGTAGAAACAAGAAGAGATAAATAAAGAGGTTTTATTCATGGGCCAAACAAACTTTCTTTTCCTTTACTCCTCCCTCTCCATCCACCCTCATCCCTCCATTCCCACTCCATATATCTCAAATGTTTGACTGAAAATGAGAGCCACACCAAGTTGTTTTTGTGTTTTCATTTGTTGAATTTGCATTGTTCCCCTCCCGCCGTTAATATATCAACCTTCTTTGAAACTTGTTTTTCTGCTTTTCTGTAATTTTTTGTCTTTAATTTACGCCTCTCGTCACGTCTGAACCCATCGTGGTGCACGCTACATCATCCACTTTCCACTTGTCCACATTGTTCGCCTTTCTCGGCCACATCATATGCGCCTGTCCAGAGCTGATTCTGGTTATCTGGAGGCTCCACCTGGTGTGTGTGTGTGTGTGTGTGTGTGCTTGTGTGAGTGTCACAGAGACAGAAAGAGAGTGTGTTATCAGGAGGTGGCCAAGCGTAGCAGAGGAAACTCCACGGGTCTGCTTCAGGCTGATTTTAAAAGAAGTGATGCTGACTCTCAGTGTGTAGCCACATTCAGACCTGTTGAACACTAAGCTTTCTCACATTCATAACTTATCACAGTGTCAGAGCACACTTGTGCTTTCTTCAATGAGTAAAGAGCAGTGGCAGTGTTACAAGGTTAGATATCAGGCTCATATTGGACTTTGGAAAAATTCTCCTCTGGCCTGTTCTGTGTGCTCAGACTCTGGACTGATAGATTTGATCCAGGCTGTCTGACTGTACGGCTCCATCTAGCCAATATTTTTGTGACTGACTTCTTTTTGATTGATTCATTTTGATTGATAATTTTTTTTGTTCTGTCCAAACCCACCAAAATTTACAATGATACCACACAGAAAAAATCCTCACATTTGAGATGCTTGAATCAGTAAATATTAAGAAATGAAACACCAATTACTCAATCAAAGCTGTTGACGGTAAATGTTCTTTTTTTTTGTATTTAATCCATGGGCTTCTTATTTGAATTTCCAGTAAGCACTGAGTGGTGTGTACATTCAGGGTAAGAGTATGAGTCCCAACTAAATATACGCAAACATACTGTACATACACATATGCACACACACATGTACACACACGATTAATTGATTAAATGTACTATTTTACTGATTACATTTTAAATTGAGCAGTTATCTTTGAGAAGCATGTATCTGAAATTATCCTGGCGCTGGTTCTATATGTCATAATATAATAATACAAATATAAATGTCTGACTAGATATTGTCTCTTTCCATTGTAGAATGAGTAATATAGTAGTGATAACACTGATATTATACTACTTTAATGATTTGTTCTAATTTCTACAACTGATGCTTTTAATGGCATGCCCCTTCTCTACTTAAAGAGGTACTGTACACTTAAACGGGGTTTTTGAGCTGTAAACTAAATGATATGACAGTACTGTGATGAAACACATCAATGTTGGTATTGTAGTTTCTTAAAAAACAACATTTCACATCAGCCCTGAACCTTGCAAGGCCAATGCTGACATATAGAGTCAACCTATATACCAAATATAGAGACCTGTCTACGCCATAACATTTTCTAGAAAAAGACTCTCTTCTTCTTCTTGTTTTACGGCAGATGGCATCCAGGTGCATTACTGCCACCTTCCGCTCCAGAGAGAGGAACAGACAATAGACTTAACATCTACATCCCTGCTCACTGTATCTCTACTCAAATCCCTCCCCTTCCTGAGTCCAGGTGTTCACTGAGCCAAACACTATGTAGCCACGTGGCCACACCTCCTATAGACGTTGTTCTCTCGCTGGTCACAAATCGTTTTAATTTGCTGGGAGAGAGGGTTCTATCTGATTTGGAGGGTGGAGTTACACTTTAATGAAGATTTAGCACCCATCCTACCTATTACATGATACTCAATGCTAGAAAGTAACTAAGTACATTTAAGTGCAATTTTAAGGAACTTTACATTTTATGCTACTTTATACTTATTCTTTAATATACCTTACCTTTTTCCTCCACTACATTTGACAGCTATAGTTACTAGTTGCATTACAGATTACAATTTTAAATTAAAAAACATATTGTCACAACCCGGACACCCCGACAGGGCCAGCAATCACTTCCGGACCCTGATTAGACTCATGCTGTGTTCATTAACACCACCTGTTATCAATTACCCAGGCTTCTGTATATAAGTCAGTGTCAGTTGAAGCTCCTAGTTGGTTCAGTCAGAATAACTTTATTATCAGTGTGCCTGAAGTGCGGTAGCACTGCGGCACACACTACTGTTATCTCCCAGAAACCTAGACACCAAAGGCATTCCAGATAGAAATGGATCTTTCTGGTCCCTCAGATTAAAAGTCAACAACAGAACAGGCAACATTT
Organism: Gadopsis marmoratus; assembly: GCA_036023855.1. Taxonomy (NCBI): domain Eukaryota; kingdom Metazoa; phylum Chordata; class Actinopteri; order Centrarchiformes; family Percichthyidae; genus Gadopsis; species Gadopsis marmoratus. Next base: position 13,973 of record JAVQJF010082882.1, on the reverse strand, counting down.
AAACATTTGGAGAAATCTCTGGCACTGCTGCTAAGCTAAGGTTGGGCAAGAATTCAATGTTATCTAATTATTGTAATTTTGTTATTGTTTATTGTTCCAAATTATTGATTTAAAGCCAAGTCAATAATGCGACAAAGGTTGAACCATCCCTAACCCAACTCTAACTGTTGCATAGTGAGGTCATGGTGGGTGTCTAGGCCATGTCCTCTTTGCCCTTGTCAGCAGCCGTGGTGTCCTGGTACTGTTGGTACTCAGACACCAGGTCATTTAGTAATTTATGTTGCTCTTACCACCAAACCTAGAGAGAGAAGCAAGTTCACCTGATGAATATAATTAAAAACAACAAATATATATAATTATTTCCTTTATCATATATATACACACATATGCATAAATATACACACACATATGCATAAATATACACACACATATGCATACATATATATATATATACACATGTATTATATATAACCTGTTTGTTTCCAGAGGTGGAAGTAGTACTCAGATATTTCAATTAAGTAAAGGTCCTGCATAAACATATACATATTAATACATATATACATACCAAAATAATATATATATATTTATATATATGTATATTAGGGCTAGGCAAGTTAACGCGTTATTATCGCACTAACGCATTGATTAATTAACCCCGACAATTATTTTATCGCATGTTAAGACAGTTTTTTTTTTATTACTTTGAAAGTCCGTTGTTTACTGGCTCTGAATACACATTCAGACAAACCATGGGTCACAGGAGGGGTGGGATGTTGATCAGTAATGGCTTGGGATGGGTGTCATCACATGTCTCAACCAATGAGAGCATTTGGGGTGGGCCTAAGAGTAAAGTTATGTGTAACCACTGCAAAGCTGAATTTTGGTTTGGTTTTATATTTGATCTGATTACATTAATGTTTAATTTGAGATTTACAAAAAATATTTTAACTGCTACTATGTAAAAAAAAGCATCTTATTTGTTTAAAGTATGGATGGATGGATGGATGGATGGATGTTATTGCACTTTTGTTCAAATAGCACTACTTTTAAAATAAAAGTGCACAATACACTACTTTTGAATTCATTATTGATTTTTTATCACGATTAATCGCAATAAAAACTTTTAATCGTTGCCCAGCACTAATATATATATATATATATTTAAGTCAGTTTGATGACTTTATATATTTCTGGGTAGTTTAATCTATAATTATACATCTTAATTTATTAGTTGATTTATATTTTGTATTAATAATCTGATTCTGCAACGTAATTTTGTGAGATAAATGTACTGGAGTAAAAAGTGCAATAATGGTAAGGTACTCATTTAAATTCCACCACTGTTAATTCAGGTCACTGCAAAACAAACGTCAGATTTTGAGGATAAATATTTTTGTGAAAGTCAAAATGTCGTAAATTTAAAATATAAATTGTAAAAAAGTCAGTCAATATTTTCAGATAAAGTCACAAGATGAAGGTGAATACTTTGAGAAGTCAAAAAGAAAAAGTCACATTTCAAGAATTCAGTTCTAATTTCACAAGAAAAAGTTATTTTATAAGTCAAAATAGTTCAAGGTAGCCAAGTTATTTTACAAAAGGAATATTTTGAGAGGTGAGTACTAACATTATAATCATGATTTCACAGGATTAAGTCAAAACCTTTGAAAATAAAGTTGTAATTTTACAAAGAAATAACCTGACTCCACGCTGTGTCATTTGTAAACCACTCGTTTTATTGTTTCTGAAAGTAAAACAACATATTACTGCATCTCAATAAAATACAAAATGAAATACCTTGCTGTACAAAGTTTAATATGTAGATTTACCGCTGCCGTGCCTTCCTTGTCAGCTGACATGTGACTGTTTAATGCTTTAATTTAGGTTTAACCGCAGTTTTAACTGATTTAACCGCACAATCACACATTCCAAATATGACCACTTTAATTATCCTCATGCCTCTACGTTTATGTCCAGACCGTTTAGTGATGTGAAAGAAGCACCTTTAAAATAATACAGCAGGGTTAGTAAGAAGAGATGGAGTTCACACCAGAATTCACACAGCCTTATGAGGTCCATATGTCCCCATAAGTGCTATTACTGCAACATAAAAAATAAAAAAACAACCACCTAACTACAATGGCACTGTACCATCTCCTCATAACAGGTAACAGTCAGCAGAGGTAGGTTGAGGTTACGTTGAATAACTGTCGCTATAAAGTGTGACCAGGGCGATGTTACGGTTAAATGGGTAATTTAATGGTTAAATTTAAAGACAGTCAGCTTAAAAAGACAGGAAAGGTTTAAAGTTTCCTGGGGTCAGAGGTCGCTGATCACGCCGGCGTGATCAAATCACGTGACTGGTTCAACACGTCACAGCATAAAAACGAAGTCACGGGGGCCATTGCTTTCGACTTCTGTCAAAAGTGCTGGCTTGAAACTCCATGCTAGTTTTTGTTTGATGTTGATAGACCGCATCATTTAAATATTATATAAAATTCATATTTACATGTGCATTAAAATATGCAAGATGCGATGGTGCAGGCGTTGTATTTATTTCAATATCTTTGACGAAACGGAAAGAAATGTCTACCAAGTCTGCTCTACAGGCTGAACATTTTAGGACAGAGAGAGACATTGAGCAAGTTTTTGGAAGATTTTGAGTTTTTGTTGGAGAAAAATTAAACTAACACTAAACCACGTTTAGCAAGCCATCGAGTTGTTCTTTCAAATAGTTGTGTATATAGCTTGATTAAATCTAAATTTTAGTTTTTTTATGTTATATATGAAACCTGTGATTACATTTGCAACCTTTAGAATGCTTGGTTGAGCATGTTTGTGTTTTGTATAGTAAAAATAACATAATTTTCCAAATTCGATTTTATGTGTTTTGTGTGTTTTTGGGTCCAACATGTTGATACAGTATGTCAAAGTTAAAAAATAATTGTCAGGTCATATAGATGATGTTGTGCCGAAAAGAAAAATAACAAACATTGGCATGGTAACATTTAATATTATATATGAAGGCAAAATCAAAAGAATTCAAAAACGGCCAAAATAGTGTGAGATGAGGTAAATGGTTGTCCATGTGAGGGGCTCGTCTCAACACCCTCTGGTTACAGTTGGTTCAGACCGGGCTGTTTCAGGAACAGTCCACTGGAGAATTGGGGGGTGACAAACAACACAAACAATGTCCTTTAATATACACACAAATACTTGTTATCAGTATTATAGATTAATACCAATAACATCCACACAAGAAACAAATAAAAATAAAGTTTTAAAACATCTTTTGAGAAATAAATACTTCTATTCAGTCTAGCAAGAATTTATTGTTCCATAAAAATTATTTCTTGTATTGATTGATTTCTGTTCAACATGAAGGCTTTTTATTCCTTTTAACAGCACACTGCTCACTCATTTATTCACCTTGTTTTCACCTCATCTTTCTCTCCTCTTCCTCCTCTCCTCTCAGCCTCTCCTCCCCCCTTCACCCGGCCCATGCATCTCTTCACCTCCTGCAGCAGCTCCTCTCTCAGCCCCTCTTCCTCTTCCTCTTCTCCCTCCTCCTCTCCTCTCCCTCATCTTCTCCCTCTGCCTCTCTTCCTCCTTTCCTCTCAGCCTCTCCACTCACGTCTTCCTCTTCTCCCTCCTCCTCCACTTCTCCCCTCTCCCCTCTCCCCTCTCAGCCTCTCCCAGCAGCGCACCACCCGCTGGGCCTCCTCCCTCTCCTCCAGCAGAGAGTGCAGAAAGGTGGCGCTCACCACCCCCTCCCCCACCAGGGAGGCGCATTTGAAGCGGTTGTACAGCACGAAGGCCTTGTCCATGATGGCCTGGCTGGCTCTGTAGTACCACAGCTGCACACATGATGCAACACGAACATTCTGCTCATTTCCACGCCATTTTTAAAAAAACATCACAAAATATGATTTATCAGCTTCTCTATTTTAAAGTTGTACCTTTCTCAGAGAGACGACGAGCTCACTGTGTCACTGGACGTGTTTAGACGTCACACAAACCATACTGAGCTGATCTAACGCCATCAGACTTACTGATGTCCTGAACTGCAGAGAGGGAACAGAGCCATTATGTGTCCGTTTGGATTTAATAAAAAATAAATAAATCACGTTTCATTAATTAAAATTTAGCTCCGACAGGTTGAGCACATACAAATATTTAAAGCTTTTTTTGGCCACTATTCCTAATTATTTTTAATGCTCAAATTGAGCCTATTAAACAGGCGATAGCTTCCTTGCAAAGTATTAACTAAAAGTAAGCACAAAGGGAATAACGTTAACTTGGCGGGCAGCCACTAATATAAGAGTATTGTAATAAACCTTGCTTCGGGCTGGAGGATATAGAGAGCCTATTTAAATACGCCAACACAGTAGATGTATAGGTAATCAGGAGGAGAACTGGATCGTGTCAAAAGAATAATCTTTATTTAAATGCACAGTCATAAAACACAGCCAAGCAATCAGCACCCGGGTTTAAACCGTCAGCTTCAGTTGTAGATAGTCTGCCGACTACACAGGAGCCAAGCTAAAGCATGCATAATGGTGTTCACTTCAAAACTCCACAGACTAGCACTCGCCCTCGCAGGCACTGCAATAATCTCGAATAGACACTACAAAGTTTACACGCCACATCACGAACCACATTCGCACAGCACACAACACGCTGTGATTTATGGGCGCCCTGTATTAGCGACACAGACACACTATCCCCTCAAACTTCTTCCCCTCCCCCAGGCGACAGCTCTGGACTGTCTTTAAAAGCTACACGAACAAAGACAGACGCAGTAAAAGTTACTTAACTCACCAGGGGGGTCGAGACCCTCCCCCGGGGTTCGAGTAGTGGCACCGTCCGACTTCCTGGACTAGGGATCAGAACCGCCGATGGACTGGCGATTACCAGATGTCTATACCGTAAATAGGAGAGGCTCACCGGCTGGCTAACGAGCGGGATTTGCATGCCTATGACTCCCCACTATGACTAGCCTATTCCTGCCTAATTTTTCCTGTTTCCTTCCTAGCTATCTTCTCCGCCGGTAGCCCTGCATGCAAACGGTACCCACCCGCTAACAATGCGTGCTCTCTGTCACTTGGCTCAGCCACCGTCACTATAACCTGTTCACCACCAAACCTGACTGGCTCGACTCTACTCTCATCGCTGTCTCCCAACTACCTCCCTTATATCTCCCCACATGCCACTTCCCCTTCTTCAGAGAAATCATGATGTCTCCGTGAATTCTGTACAGTCGCGACGTCCGTCAGCTTCATGGTGGAACTCTTCTGCTGCTGCTCCGCTTTCCCTCCATCTGATGAGTCACTATTCCATTTACCTTCTTCTCCTGCGCTCACCTTCTACACCTCTTCTTCTTCCATTTTTGACTCGGCCTGTTTCTCTTTCTCACCTTTCTTCTCTTCTGCACTCTTCTTCTGTGGTTTTGTCTAAGTGTCGTCCTTCTTTTGTGAGTCAGGTTTGTCGCCCTTTCTGTGTCACTTATTCCACCTCAGTTTCGCTCTTCTTCTCTTGCAGTTTCACTCTCTGCACTTTGTTTTTTTCAGCCTCGTCTTATCCTTGCAGCTATCATAACAGAGTTATATCAGAGCACTTGTTAATATAGAGCAAGTCTAGACCAACTCTATATGTATAGACCCAACAATTCCACCATGAGCAAGTGCTAGGCAATAGTGGTAAAGAAAAAACTGTTCTGAGATTAAAGTCACAATTCTGAGACACTTCTTCTTCTACTGTTATGGCGGTTGGCATCCAGCTTGTGGCGCAGTACTGCCGAAGTGTACTGAAATTAAAGGCACTGAAAAATAGGTTGTCAACAAATATTTGTAGTCATAGTTTGTGTTGACGAAATTAACACTGGCTGGAAGGTGAGAGGGCGGTGACAAACACGACTGTCATGAACAGTAAAACATTCAAATAGCGCTTTTCTACCTTAACAGCTTTACAATTTTGCCTCATTCACTTGGGGTTCAGTGTCTTGCTCAAGGACACACAGACTGCCAACCCTGGAACTAAAACCCGCTCTACCTCCTGAGCTGCAGTTTACTCAATCCTGTTTAACAAACAGAGGCTGTTTCACTGTTTCAAAATGTCAGTTGGCTGTGTGTGCGCGCGCGTGTGAGTTGTAACAGACAGAGGAGATAGTGAGGGAAGAAGGAAGCGAGGAGGATGTGTGTGACAGAGCGACCGTTAGAAACACAAAGCCTTGCATTCAGCACACACACACACACACACACTAACAGCAAAGCAATACTGTTGCTGTGAACATGTAGGAAGAAACTCTATACAGTGTGTATAGTATATTTATGGTTTGTTTTTAACACACATACATTGATACACATACACACACTACACAGACTTCATGGATTTTAAGATATGAGATAATCAATGCAAAGGATTGTCTTTGTACAATTTGAATGTAGAATTTACAATGAGAGGACCAGTGCGTGTCTGTATGTGTGTAATGAAGGTCCTCTCATTACTAGTATTGGTAGCACAATGCGTATACAATACTGGTAAAATAAATAAATACGCAACACACTTTTATTGAAATTGTTGCATGATGCGTGTTGCGGATGGTGTGGTGCTTCGCAGCTGGATGTGATTGAAGGCTGGCCCTGGGAAGACAAAACATACATTTAGTGTGGCTGGTGGGTACTTGAGCATAATCTGTTCATGTGGATTACCCTGGCCAAATCTATGGATTAAATTTACTGTTATTATCACTGTTTAAGTGTGCAGTGGTATAATGTGCATTGGTGTGTTCGGGTCACTCACCTCTGTGTCTCCTCCTCAGGGTTCACCAATTTGAAGGTTCCCGGGAGATACCATGTGGTAATTAGAGTAGGGGTGTCGATGGAATTAAATCTGCTGTTTGAGTTGATTGGTTCTGTAATCTTTAATATGAATGAAAATTCTGCACACTATCTATCTGACAGTAGTGTACATGTATTTTAAGTTAAGTTCTGGTTGTGTATGTTTAACTGTCTGGGGAGGGACGGGGGTCCCTATACTGTGGTAGTAGTCGAGGTTGTAGCCAGCAGCAGACTATATAAAGCTCCCACTTAACATCAAGTAGGACTGCTGTCAGTACCACATGTGTTCCATGGTCCACAGTAGTTTTATGTGAAGATGATTGTTGTATTTATGTATTTATTGTGGGTGAAATAAACACCCGGTTGTTTGCAGCTAACCTCTGCCTCAAGTCTCCTGCTGTTAAAGTCCAGCCTCTACATGGCCATCCTAACAGTGTGGCATCCAAATTAGCATTTACTGTATATTGGTTAGCCATGCTGGTAAACAACACACATAAACTCTCTGTCTGTCCTTCATAAAAAGAAAAACAAGTTGGAGAAGAGAACTGCAGCGCGAGAACAGGAAGAGAAATCATTATTTTAGCAGTCTAGTAACAGGAAGAAGGGAAGTGGAGTGTATGTGAAAGAATAGAACAGAAAAGAGGAGGTGAGAATAAAAGAGGGAAGATAAAAGGAAAGGAGAGGAGTAGATGAGCTGAGAGAGGAAAGAGTAGATTAAAGCACCCAACAGTAGATGTAGTTCTAGCTCCACCTCAACTACCGCTCACAGTGAAATGCTGCTTCTACATGAATGCATCAGTAATAATAATCCTATAATATAATACATTCACAGGGGCCATTTTTCAGAATTATGAATACTTTTACTTTAGCAAACAATATTTATGTACTTTTACTCTTTTATTTGTAATGGGGTATTTTCACACTGCGGTATTGCTACTTTTATGTCAGTAAAGGTTCCAATTGCATCATCCACTACTACAAGTCCTCAATATTTTGGATCAGGTCTGACTGTCCTCAGGTCCCCTTGGATTGGGATGCATGTTGGGTCTTCTTGTACACACAAGTGTGTTTTTCATCATAAACACTGAAATCCTGTCTGAACAGAGGCCAGCTCAGTCACAACTGGCACTTGACCAGCTGTGTGACGAACAAAGGCAGACAAGAGACTGTCCAAGGCGTCCAGGTAGCCTAATAGTTAAAGTGCATATTACTAGACCAGCTTATACCCATCAAGTGTCAGAATTAAGTACATTTGACATTAATATATGAAATATGATTTTGGAGTGTTGCCGTTATAATGAATTTGAATATAAAGGGAGAAATAAAATGAAGACTCAAACCTGCCTGTGGTACCTTCCTTCCCCCTACTCACCAAGTTGGTGGTATATTGTCTTCACCAGACATCTCTGTCTCCCTGTCACTCACAAATCTAGTGCAAACAAAAACATTACCTGAGCAGAAAGACCTAAATACAAAAGAAACAATTTTTACAGAAAACTAGTCTAAACTAGTCTAAACTCTATTTTTCAATGATCCCTCAGTGCAAACCGCATTACCACTGTTGGTGTTTTATTTTACAATTCTTATGTCCTCCTTTAGTCCTCTTATTTGATGAAAAACAAACAACACAATGGGAATAATGATCCACCACTGTAAAGCCATAAACAGATTATGGAATTCTGATCTTGAACACACACACACACACACACACACACACACACAAATATAACAAATACAAACCGAATTGAAGTGAGAATAAACTTTTACCTTTCTCACATATGATACGTGCTCCTCACACTTTTTGTTAGCCTTGTTTATTCTCTCATCTGTGTTTGGCTTAGATGAGAGGTGAAACCCTACATATGAAAGGTCAATGACACATATCTAATCCTCAATATCCTCCTTCTCCGAGCTGAGTCAGAAACAGAACCACTGCATCTGTTCATTTTTGCCAGATTGCTCAGTTATTCAGTAGAAGCGTTGGACTGGTTGATCATGTGCAGAAACTGAAAGAAATGTTTCTGATATTGTATTAGGGAGTATCTGGGTGGCCATCTATCATTTTCAACCTTAGCAAAAACTTAGAATTTTCCAACTGCAATGATGTACATCCCATTTACCATTTACTCCCACAAGGATGGGAAGATCCTGTGCATAGTGTTACTGAAGAAAACCCAAAATCAAGTTATATTAGAGCCTGTTTTGACTACAAGAATAACCCAGCATAATTTGAGGATACAAAAACTGATTTAATCTGATATGAAGGCAAAAACCTTCAAAAACACTGTATCTTAAAGTATGGGAACCGAGGGGATTAAAAATAATGACCAGCTTCAAATAAAGGCCTAAAACTCATATATATAATTTACAGTTTATACTAGCCACTCTTTACCTTACATACACACCACTGGAAAGGAGACTCTGACCGATTGTCAAACCTCGGGTTCAGGAGGAGCAATGCAGATTCCGTCCTGGCCGTGGCACAGTGGACCAGCTCTTCACCTTGGCAGGGCTGAGGTGTTCATGGGTGTTTGCCCACACAGTCTACATGTGTTTTGCTGACTTGGAGAAGGCCTTCGACCGTATCCCTAGGGTGGTCCTGTCCTCCCGCACTACCCCCCGTAGTGCGGGAGTATGGGGTCTCGGGGAATCTACTACAAGCCATCCGGTCCCTGTATGACCAAAGTGTGAGCTGTGTACACATTCTCGGCATAAAGTCAAACATGTTTTCAGTTGCTGGTGGACTTCGCCAGGGCTGCCCCTTGTCACCGATTCTGTTTGTGATATTCATGGACAGGATCTCAAGGCGCAGTCGGGGGGAGGAGAGTGTCCAGTTTGGTGACCTCAGAATTGCATCTCTGCTTTTTGCTGATGATATAGTTCTGTTGGCCTCATCAGGCATGCACTGGGGCGATTTGCAGCCAAGTGTGAAGCAGTTGGGATTAGAGTCAGCACCTCCAAGTCCGAGGCCATGGTTCTCTGCCGGAAACCGGTGGATTGCCCTCTTTGGGTTGGAAGCAAATTGTTGCCCCAGACGAAGGAGTTCAAGTATATGGGTACAATGGAGCGTGAGGTGGACAGGTGGATTGGTGCAGCATCAGCAGTATTGCAGGTACTGTACCGGACCGTCGTGGTGAAGAAGGATCTATGTTCCCACCCTCACCTGCGGATATTGCAGATACAAGCTGCTGAAATGAGTTAACTCCAAAGAGTTGCTGGGCTCACCCTTAGAGACAGGGTAAGGAGCTCGGACATCCAGACCTTAAAGAAAATGGATGGTAATGCTAAAAGAGCAACTTGCAGACTGGAGAGCCCAGTGTATCAATGTGTAGGAAAATAATGAGAAATTATGTTGAATGTAGAATCTATATTTTCAAAAATAAATGCATATACATAGCGTTCATCTTTGAGAATGCGGATTTGCATGTATAGGTTGAGCCAAACATGATGAGAACATACGTCGCCAATGTCTTCAGTGTGCCATAGTCTTGGGGACAAGCCACCCACAAAGCGGTCGAGCTTTCAGCACCACGGAGAGAGCAGCTTTCATTACGCTGGAGACCTGGATGTCAAGTAGTTCACTTTGAATCGCCGCTTCCTACAACAGCATCACCTTCTTCACATTCTCTGAATGGGTCACAAACAAATTCAATGACAATGAAATTCTCCCTCAGCTTTGTGATGAATTTCTTCATATTCTCTGTGATGTTGCCAACACCCGCTGTCTCCAGTGTGTTCAAGTGCAGCAGCCTCCCTGATTATAAATCTGCATGGGATAGAGCTCACTCCTTTTAACACTTAAAATGGTAATCTAAGCTCTAACTGTAGTCTAATTCACACACACATTCACACACCGATGGCGACGCAGCTGCCATGCTGGCCTCTCCCTTGGGCGGCTTGCCAAAGGACACTTCGACATGTGGACAGAGGAGCCGGGATTAACCTGGGGTTAATGGACGACCACGCTACTTTCTGAGCCACAACCACCCCAGTACAGCGCAGACAACATTAATATGATCAATACTTACACTTTATTCATCTTCATTAATCAAGTTACGTTAGCTAGTCAGTAGAGAATGCGAAGTGCTGCTGTTAATTGACCAAAACTCAAGCATGCTACAGTGAATAAAGTCAAGTGCACTGAGCTATCACTCAAAAGTGTTCTGGGTCTACCCCGGGGCCTCTTACCAACTGCAAACAACAACAATAAATACAAACCACACGTTGCTTCTCATTATTGAAATCATTGTACAGACTCATTTGGAAATCAGCAAACATTACAAAACAAGACTTACAGTGCACAGTTCACATTCTGTTGAGCTGAATCTGTGATGGATCCGTGACGATTACTCCTGCTAGCAGCAGTACCTGAATCTTCTGCTGACAGTGGAACTGATGAAGCACTTGTGTGTAGGCTACTGAAGGAACCACACCACCATTTTTCAATACAGATGCAGCAGCGAAGTTCCGTCTCTTCACCTGCACAACACAGACTCAGGCACAAGTTGCTTTTCCTGTTAGAATAAACTGGATGTTCTGACAGGCTGACGTTGGTGCAACCTTCACTAAACTACCAAAAAAAGTCAGTTTCCCTAAATTACATCCGCTCAGTCTCACTGCCACCTATTACTGCATGTTAAGTTGAGACAGAGTCAAGGAAAACAAATCCCTTAATGTGATGTAATTTGTATGGTTTTGCAGAAAAAAAAACGTTTTTAAGAACATTGGTGAAAACAATTAGTTTTTCCTTTGAATTGATCTTATATGTTGTAAAACATGCTAAATGCTGCATCCACTTTCCAAATGATCACTTCCAGGAAACTATGAATTTTGCAAAAAAATGCAACCTGCAAGTTACTCTTTAACAAAAAGGAAATAAACAACATATGCTATGATTAACGAATTAGCAACACACAACCAAAAATTACTTTAGATTAATGATCAATGATGATATGACCCACCAGGAGCACTGAAGAGGGATCCATGCAGTGACTTTTGAATAACTTCACTTACTGTACCTTGATTTGTTAGTCACTTTATTCACAGAAGGTGGCACCACATGCAAACTGTGCATTTTCCACTATTCATGAGTGGCTGATGGAACCAGAGAAGAGTGTTAAGCCTATATATCTATGTAGCAGAGCTACAAACTGTGTAAACTGTGTACAGGCTAGAGCTGCTTTGAGACAGATGCAGTCCAAATATTTTTGATATCTGGGTATGGGCTAGAATTGTGTTGTTTCTTAAGACTAGAAAACAAAACATTAATTGATTGTATGTGACAAGACGCAAACTTTGGTCTCCCGTATGAAAGTTTGATTCACTACATGCCGATCTTCCACCTCAAACTTTCCACACTAATTCCTGCATTGGCACTGAAATTTGGCATTGAACACAAATTCTAAAGGTTGCAATTGTCCGATATAGATGATGGGCTGAAATACATGTGTTTCATTACAAATGATTATTTTTGGAAACCAAAAAGTGTAAATTCAGTAAGCACAAAAATGTAAAATGTTGTTCTAGGGTACTTTGGTCCTGCCATTCGATTCCCACATGCAGACATTTGCTTTCAAAAAGAAAGAGACATGTTTTCCAGCATGCTGCTGATGTTGGGAAGTCAGTGAGAATGAAATGGAAAAAGGGATAGATGAAAGAGAGGAAGGAAGGACTTATGAGAAATTAGTACTGTTCTTTTACCAGAAACCCCTCCTTCTCCTCCCTTCAGTTTACTGTGTAGGACAACTATTTTTTCAGCGGGTCTGAAAAGTCCCTTTTTATTTTTAATTTTATACCATTTTCATCCTCCTGTCAACAGCTCATCCAGCTATCGGTTTGAAAACATATTTTAGGATATTTTCACACCTTTCTCACAGCTGCTCCAAATATACTTTAAAATTACAACCTATTACAAGAGATCTTGTATCTTAACAGGAAGTTAGCTTGCAGATTTTGTGTTAGCAGTTGTCTCAAACAGTGTTATTGTTAGAATAACAGAATTTTAAGCTCAAACTGCACCTTGGGAGTCGTAGTCTCAACCTGTTTTTATGTCCACATGCCTGCACTTTTGACTTTTCAGAACCAAACATTTTCTAACACAGTTGTTCATCTTTTGTACTGATGATTCAAACACGAGATTTCCATGTTCATACAAGCCTTAGAGTGCCCTAACAATGCCCTCCCACTTCATAACTCTATTAATCTGCTTGGATATAAACTAGTTCTTCTGACACTATTGCAGTAGTAGAGTGTTCATCCTCTGGGGAGTGTGAACATGCAGTTCGTGACAATCTGCCCTATAAGTTATCTTTTCTGATAATTTATTCTGTGTGTGTCACTAGAGGACTCATGGGGTTTTCAAAATAGAAAGGGTTCATCCTCTGGGGAACAGGAAGTGTAAATTGCTCATTAAGATGGTGATAATTGTGTACAAGTGGAAATTTGGTGCTTCAAGATCATCAAAATCATGAGGACTGATCCTCTGAGGACCATGAATATCCTTGACAAGTAGCCAGTAGATATTGCTGTACAGTATATACGAGATGTAATTTTCTTTTCATGCTTGTGTCTTTTTGGAGGGAATGTTCCATTCCTGCTAATAGCTGTAGGAAAAATACTGTTACTGTCTCTCTCTCTCTCTCTCTCTCTCTCTCTTTCTGTAGGTGTGTGTGTGTGTGTGTAGTTGTGTGTCAGCTCCTGCTGTCCAACTATTACACTCACAAGTTTTATCTCACTGCGGATCTGTCTGCTACAACCATTATGATTCAGCGCTTTGGTGCCACACATAAATGAACACATCACACACTAATAAAGAGCCCCATAAGAACTCAATAAAGTCTTTCTTTCATTCTATCTATTGGTGTATTTGTAATGGTTTCTTTTGTTTAACTCTGTGTGTAAAAGCTTTCTCTTTCTCTCTGTTTGTGTGTGTGTGTTTTGTGTAATTTGTCCAGCTGTGATCTCTGGCTCTTATTTTGAAGCCTGGGAATAAGTGCAAAATGCCTTCTATGGCTTCATCTTGTATCTGTCGGTCTCCCACAATCCACACACACACACACACACACACACACACACACACACACACACACACACACACACACACACACACACACACACACACACACACACACACACACA
>JAVQJF010082871.1:35000-53138 GCA_036023855.1 Gadopsis marmoratus | reverse complement strand
CCCCCACACTCTAATATACCATGTTTTAATTCTCTTGCTGTTCCCCTCTAGATATTTCCTCATCTCTGCCCACCCAGCCTGTATCTGTATCGTTTCTCTGCGTGCCGGTTACATGAGCATCATTTTTGCGGGAGAGAGACCTAACAGGGCTTGGCATTCACCTGCAGAGTGCTACGCTTTCCCCACTTCTCCCTTCTTCTTCACCCTTTTTCTTTCACACACACACCACTAATCAGTATTCTGCTTTACCACTCTTCCTCTTCCTGCTCGTCCGCCCCCCCCTCTCTTTTTTTTCTCTCTTCCTCTTTCCTTCCCACTCAATCATTCTCTCTCCTTCTTTCCTCCTCTCTGTCCCTCATTCTACCACAGCTGCATAGTTTTACATGCACTGAGGCGCAACATTGACAATGATTCAGCCTGGTTTCCAATCTGCAGCTTGTTAGAACTGAGGGCCTGGAGCCATTTCAGCAGTGGTGCTACAGTACATTGTCAAAATCGAGAATTACCCCTTGCCCAGTGCAATAAAGCAAAGCAATGAGGGGTGTTTCCCCCAGTATCTGCTTTTTCACACACTCGTTCCTCTGAGTTGTGGTGTATATGTATTGCTGTGCATATGTATTTGATTCTCATGCATATTTATTGGGGGGCTCATTTGGTTACAGCATCCTTTTCACTTACATTGACATAAAACCCCTCACTTCATTCTAACCTCACCACTGCTCATGAATCTTTCATCACACACACACCCTCCTCCTCCTCCTCCTCCTCAGCTCTCCCTCACCACCTCACCGTTGGAAAGCCAGTGTTAGTGGGTGAGAATTAATTAAACAGGATCACCCGAAGGCAGTTTGATTCCACCAGACGTGACTGTTCATTCACCGGTACAGGTGTTGGCTCTGTAGAAGAGAGAGAGAGAGAAAGAAAAGAAATGTCTTTGTGGCTCATCCGAATGTGCCGTCCAAGCAGCCAGTGCATCGTGATGCCTGATGTTCGCTCATTTTCCTTTTAAGTCAGATGCAGCGTGTAAAGTTGATGCTGCCCTGCCTTGTGCGCATGGAATCCAGTATGTTCGTCATCGATCGTTTTAAGGCAGACGGCTGTTTGATCAGGGTATAGACCTGGAGACTTCCACTGACTCACTGACGATAAGTCTCATACATTTGGTTAAAGTCGTGAGTCTGACTCAGCTGATCACGATTCTTTCCTCCAAAGAGTTGCTAGCACGGTGGCACACTTTGACAAATAGCTCCATAGCCTACAGCTGCTGTGCTTACTTTCATACCTGCCATTCATTAGAAACTCTCCTTTTTCATTCATGTACTATACTGTAGGTTATAAGGATGTGATGGGATGTGAGATCCCGGGCATGAGGGGAATACAGCAGTCTTTCATGTGGACGTATTCTCTAAGGGACAGAGAAGAAAGGTGGGGAGAAAGAGAGTGTGAACTCTGAATAAAACCATCAAACCCTGCATGATGGGCCTCATTGGAATAACTGCCATGAACATTTCCAGGCACCCAAATTCTCTTTAGTAGCTTGTCTAGAAAAAACAACATACCATATTTGTTTTTATTTCTTATATCTGTCTTCTTTTTTCTTGTGAAACTTTCTCACAGTCCCCAGACTCTTTCTGATCCTCTTCTGTATATCTCCCTTTGAGACGCTGCCTTGAATCTGTATCTTTAGGGCCCCCCTGCTGGTTATAAACACATACTGCAAGCTGGAGCTCATCTGAATGATATTAAACCGTATTTGTCATTCTGTCTGTCAGGAATGCATTAAACATGTATCAGTTGGAGCGTACAGTAGCAGCAGGTTTATAC
Source organism: Gadopsis marmoratus (assembly GCA_036023855.1). Classification (NCBI taxonomy): domain Eukaryota; kingdom Metazoa; phylum Chordata; class Actinopteri; order Centrarchiformes; family Percichthyidae; genus Gadopsis; species Gadopsis marmoratus. The sequence continues at coordinate 51,314 of JAVQJF010082871.1, read as the reverse complement.
AGTATGCTCATCTATCCTGATCCTGGTATTCATCCTGGTGTCAGGCAGCGACTTAACACACATTCTGTTCTCTTTAACTATAGTTCGATTTCTTCACATGGAGCACCGAGACACCTTAGCTATTCTGCTCTGGCCTGCACACCCCAGTCTTCCTCTCCCTATCCATCTTTCCCTGAGCTGTCCACACGCACCGCACATGACTCATCCAGATGACTCACCCCCACCCCACCCCCCCCTCCCCCACACACACTCACACATCTTTGTATTATCTCCCCTGGCTAACCTTGACAGAGAAACACAGAAAGGTGCTGGCTTTGTAAGACGTAGCTGGAGATCTGCAGCTATATGCCACCTCCGTGTTTTACATAAATGCCCCTTGGACCGGGCCAGAAATTATTAGCATTTGTATACATTTATCCGCAAACATCACCCCTTTAAAAATATCTTATGTTGTCAAATATACTTTGTGACAAAGTGCGAATGCTTTTATTAAACCAATATGTTCACATAGAAAGTGACGCATGACTGCGCTTCCAATGTCCTGTATATATATATATATATATATATATATATTAAGGAGGATGAATGTTCCACCATTTCAGCAACACAGACCATTCTGCCCTAAAAAAATACAACCTTTTTGTACGATGATTCAAGCCTTTAATAGCAGTGCGCAAACCAGCAATCATTCTAACAGAGTAGAATTAGGTGCCATTAAGTGTCATTACCAGGTGTCAATTGTTCCAAATTGTTACTGTTTCGTTCACTTTTTGGTTCTTTGGAACTGTGTGTATCTAAAACTGAAACATATTTTCCATGTGGTGAATGGAACTCTTAACTATTGATTTCTTGTCATTAAAATTGCCCAGAGACAAAGGATGTCTCTGCTATTTCCCTCATTTTATGGGATATTTTATAAATTCATAATTAGTGTTCATTTCAGAAATCAAGGAATTTAGTACACAGTGTAGTACATACTTGTATCTCAAGTTTACTGTGGAATGTCTTCAAAACTCGCAAGATACCAAAGTAGCAATGTAGCTTTTGTGTCTTAGACAAATTTACACTAATCTCCCAATAATATGTGACTGGTCATTTGAGAAGAGCCACTGATATAAGCTCTTTCTTTCTATATGTCTAGAGATCACGCCACCAGTAGATGTCAGTGTTGGTCTGGCAAAATTTTACTGACAGCTCCACATTATGTATGTTTTAATACAGCCCTGTCAAAGAAATGTTGCAATAAGCACATGGGGAACACATACACCCATTTAGACGAGCTGTTCAGCTTCTCAGTCCTCTCCCCGTGATACCCAAGCCACAAGTTTTGCTTCTTCTCCATGACTTAGAAAGCTTCAATCTCTCTTCTCGCTCTTCTTGGAGATAAAGATTTAATAAATGGAGCCAGAATTCCTGCTTTCATCTGTCCCAAACAACCTGGCCTCTGCCGACTCAAATCTATTATTTGGTAATACGTTCCATTTTATGTTCCACTATGAACATCTGCAATGTGATGTATGGATGAATCTCGCTAAAACCTCTGTGCTTTCAGCACGTGCAGTGCGAAGCTTTCATGTAGATGTTTAATACTACACATTGCAGGTGTACGTTATGCTACAGCATGTCATTGTGTCAGCTGTGGGCCAATCTCCTGTTTGGAGGTATACATGCACTAATTCTTCATATGTGTGAATTGTTTCAATTTGAAAACTGAGTTTGCTTCAGTGTACATTCCTTTAGTGACTGTGTGGGTTAAGATTGCGGCTCCTAACTGCCATGGGAAGAGCAGACATAGCTGTGATATGAAATGATTTAGTGTTACAATCTAAACCATCGCCGGTTGGCTGCAGCACAGGTCACCACACACTCTGGGTGTGTAATCTATCTCTGGTCAACCTCACACAGGATATACCAACACACACTTGAAACCCACTGAATGCCTTCCTTTTCAAAAATCCGCAATCTGAGTCAGGAGTGGGGGGCAGGGGGGTGTGTGTAGATTATGGTGATTTGTGCTCATGATTTTCACAGCAGTATCAAGTATTTATCACTGTGTTTGTGAACCATGCTGGAGCAGAACATGGAAACCTTTGTTTTATTACAGTATATGGCACTTGACTGTGTGACGGTTAGGAAAGGCCACTGGAATTCTACATGTCCACCCATCATAGATTTGTAGACTAGTTTATGCCAGTAGGGAACATTATTTGGCCAGAGTTAGGGTACAGAGGATTCTCACATGAAGAATGGGCCAACATTTTCTTAATACCAGGTCTTTTCAACCAGAGAGAGAGTAGAAGCCTGGAGCTCAATGTTAAGGTAGCAAAAGAAGGTAAGAAAACCAGAAAAAGACAGAGTAAACAGACATCATACTTTTTTTTTTTTTAGATATTTACTTAAATGTTCCATGTGGAGTTTTCTTGTAGCCAAAGAAAGGGTATATTTACATTCAGTGTTTCTCACCACAACATAATCGTGTGTATCCTTGAGATCTAACCAACATGTTGAGTGCATTTCCTTCCTGTAAAAACATCTGCAGAGAGGATCTTTTAAATATATTAGGCCTTTAAAGTGCACTGTTAGCGTCCATGTTTCCTTGCATCTTTTTCACTAACTTTAGTGGTGCATTGCTACATCACCGCCACCAACTGTTGATTAGTGGAATAGTATGAAACCGACTGCAGGATGTGAATTGTGCTGACCACGTGCTCACTCGTATGTATGTGTGTCCTTGTTAGGGTGCAATACAAGCAAAATGTGGAAGTGTTTCCTTTAACGTGTATGTTGTAAGTGGATGTGTCAGAAAAAAGTCTACAGAGTTTCAGGTGTTGGTAAAAATAGGTTGGAATGAATGTATAGCTGTTAATTAGTTGTAGTTAATCTCAGAATTAGGTAAAGTTTAGGATTAAAACAGAGTCACGCATGATACTATTGGGTTCAAGATAAAGTCAGACAATTGGCTGTAGTCTATCATATGAACACAGGAAACTATACCTTTTATGCAGACAGACATAGAACCTATTCAAGAATTAATGCGTTTTGGGTTTCTCAAGTGGTTCTTTCAAATGTCAATTTCAAATGACCACTTGCTGAAGAGGACCATGAGATACAGTTGAAAGCCCTGGAATAAGCTCTTTTGTGATTGTTTTAATGAGATTGGAATAGTTTATCACATGTAGTCCATTGGCTAAGTTCAGTGCTTCATGGGCCTGATGATTCATCATTCCTCATTAATTTAACACAAGTAATGCAATTTTTTTTGTCTTTCTTATGGAAAGTCTGGTGAGTCAACCTTTCTGTCCCAGTGTGACATGTGCACAGTATGTGTGTATGTGTTATGATGCACAGTGCACGCTCCCTGTGGTCTGGCTGCAGCAACTGCGTGGCCAAAGTCACGTCCTTTAGTGCAATGCCTGTGGGAATGTGGTGAGTTTGGTTGAGACCAGCTCATAAAACATTGCACCCTGGCACTGTCCTGCTTCCCCTGCAGACAGGGAAGCAGCGACCAATGGGGAAGCCACACAGGCAGCCTGCGTCCGGAGCTTCTCTCTACTGCTGCTTTTTTCAGTCCCACACATGCTGCACCTCAGCTGACCCGGGGGTCAGGACTTTTAGTTTTTGGCCGCTGTGGTGTTCCATCTCTGTGACCAGTTTCACTTCACCTGAACAGAGAAGAATGGAGTTATTATGAAAGCTGCTTTTGCTCATGTGACTTGATCTAATAGTTCTAAATGTCATAAGATGATTTTATGCTTGTGTGGTCTGACTTTGTAATCATGTGATGGTTTGTTTAATCTTAGCCACTTGTTGCCACAATAGAGTGTAATTCCTCTGTTGGTTTAAAGGAACACTGAAATGTGTTGAGCTGAAATGGTGGCAACATGAAAAATTAGTACACTGTCATGGTCGTTATCAGTATCCATAAGCAGCTACTGAATGTGTCGAAAAGAGATGAAAGCATGCAATGTCAAAATCTTCCGATGGGATTGAAATATTAAACCAAACCTTAAAAACGAATATTCTGAAGTGACTCATTTAACCAGAATCTCAAGGGGCATAATTCTAGTTTGCAAATTCAGCGTCTTTGCTCAAGTTGCCTTTTATGCAAATGCACACGCTACAGCGTTACATAGAATCTGCAAGTAAGAAATTAATAATAAATAAAAGAAACAGTCAAAAAAGCGAAATTACACATCGTATAGACAAGCGCTGTAGACAAAGGGAACTGGACTTTACTGAAAGTAGGTTCAGTCTCATTTTTGACCTTTTGTTCCAGTAGAGGTAGCAGAAGTGACTTTGTGGTTTGCCGTTTTTGTTGAGATGCACAAGTGAGGGTGGAAGTACCTCTGCCCTGTCGGTGCACTCTGGGTCCCGCTCCCACACTTTCACAGACACACACACACACTCTCATGCTGCCAAGCAATAATTAAAAGCAAAAGAAAATCAGTGGTTGTTGGATGTTTTATGCATCATTACAGTCCATGGAACACTGCACCACAAGTGTAACTCATTGCTGACAGGTCTCATTTTCTATGAAGTGAAGAAGCTAAATCGAGACTTCACTGTACCCATCATATTCATAGTTAACACATATTATTGAAATGAGCCTCAGTGTGTGTGTCTGTGCATGTGTGTGTGCAATGCATGTTTGTGTATGTGTCAGGACAGAAAGTTACCTAAACCACCACTGGCTCCGCAGGGCTTCACCAATTCCCAGAGGTCCCAAACCCAGACAGCCCCAGCGTTGTCCTGGCCTTAGTTACAGTCTCCATCTCTGCGCTTCTGCCATGCCCTCAAACCCTTGGAAGGCCTTCTTCCTGCCATAAATGTCAGTCCTCTCTCACAAGATAAATGAACCTGCAGCGATGAGCCAAATGAAATAATCTTAAATCAGCAGCAGCATCTTCTGTACCATCTATCTCTCTGTGATATGTTGTTTAGTTTTTCTTTTTACCTCAGGATGTAGTCAGGATTTTTCAATCTGTGTAAACATGTCTAAAATATGCCTCTTTCTTTGTGTTAGCATGATGCATTTTTTAAACAAAGATGATAAGGCAGCTTTGATGCGTGAGCAATGAATGATTTGCATTGCTTAGAACAAATGTATATATCAGAAAAGATGCTTTTTTGCATCAGCTGAATTGAAGAATACAAATGTTACAGGTCGTGTGGCAAAGATTGCGCATAACTTTTTTCCATGTGTTGTTTGACACAGGAGTGTACCATGCACGTGCAGCTCATCTCTCCAGGCAAAAAGATAAAGATTGTGTACTGTGGCAACAAATCATGATATGCAACTACGTTCAATTAACTACAGCAGAGTGATAAGATGAATTGCAGTATTATAATGTTAATGTTGGTATTAAATAGCTGTTTAACACATAATCCATGGACCAAAATATAAATTACACTCCACCCACAGTAAGGCCTCCGCTTTTCTCCTACTCCAAGTGCAAGACGCTCACACTCGTGTCCATGTGAAAGTTGGTCTATTTGTATTACATGTGTTATCAAGCGCTGCTTCGAAATATATTTTTCTCTACTAAAACATGTTACCTTTTTTGCTTCTATATCAAGTGTTAATGGAGCTTGAGGAGCTAATTTTACCACACTAAATATCAAGTGTCTACCTAATGAGAGAAAGAGGTCCTCACATGTTCCACCACTGAGAAAAGGTTTAGCCCGTTTGTCAATAATAGACATACTGTATGTCGGTATTTATCAGCATTTGTCAATATTTAAGAGGAGACCAGTTCTGAAAAATACATCTGGAAGAACAGCTTAAATCATTTTTTAGTTTAAGAAATAATAAGCTTTACCTAACTGTGAGTCAAGAAATGTACTAACAAGCTAATGCAGCTCATGAAATAATACATCCCTTATTTTCTTGAATAAGACAATTCTTTCCTAACCCTGAAGACATCAAAGGAAATCATGACAGAGCTTACAACATGCAAAACACAGGTATTTATTATCTCTGCACGAAAAGTCTACAAACCTCTCATCCTAATAAATAAGCAGTACTGAAAAGTAGACGGTGTTAATTTGGAGTCATAAAGCAAGCAAAAGAGCCCTCTTATCTTTGAGCGTCTCTGAGCAAAGGGAAGCAGTGCTGCTTTTTGGCATCTCTATCTGGTTCTGGTGTTTTTTTATCTTTGGTAGCATTTGGTGACCTGTTTCTGCCTCACTGCGGTTTGCTTTTATTCTTAACTGTGCTCACACTTCGCGGTAAGTAGACCACACACACACACACACACACACGTATACACAGACACTTGCACTCATGATCTAGACTTTCATTGCGTTTGTGTCGGTGTATCTCTCCGATTTAAAAAGTACACTTTGCTCCAAGTCATTCAACAACATATGCTTCAGCTAAGATTCCCATTCACTCGTTTCACTTTCCAGAAATCCAGTGATTGAATGTTGAATGGATGTGATTATGATCTGCTGTCAGGCTCTGGGGCCAGATCAGACAGATGAAGGTGTGTGTACGCCAAGCCAGCTGTTGTTGGCCATGAATGGGTCTTGGCAAACCAGCGTGGCTAACCTTTCAAACAGACCTTATCTTCCCTGCATATCGGATGCTAGAAGCCCCTGGATCCCAACGTTGGCTCGTAACAATATAACACCTCTTCCACCTGTACACATGTATCACAGAGACACATGGGCAGCTGGACTCGAGAGGGAAAGCCCTGGAAAGGTAAGCAGAGAAAAGATCAAAATTGTGCAGGTATTCTTAAGAGTGTGGAATATGTGTTCACACATGTTTGCATATTTGTACTTTGTGTTGCACGTATGAATGTGCTGTCGTGTGTAATGGTCGGGTTTAACTGTGATGTTTAAACCAGTAGGTTTTTCCATTGGTATCACAACATTGTCAGTAGTAAAAAAAACTTGTCTATTTAGCAGCGTGGGAGCCGAAATACACACATGTACACCTCTAGACACGTACCACTTGTCACCTAGTGGGAGACGTAAGAGAAAGTGGAAACCACATTAAAGGAAGTGATGTCGTAGAAGACGTCTGAGGTCGACTTCTGTGAAGTGTTAACGAATGAAAGGGTTCGTTTTCCATTTGCAAAAACGTTTTTCTGCCAGTTTAACTGAACCAATTTTTCAACGTACACAGCGTCAGTGATGAAACAAGAGAGTAGATCACGATAAATCAACAACAATACCAAGACGCTAAAAGTTGCAATGAATTTAATCTGTCACACAAGCAAATGTTCACGCTTGTGCACAACCCAAAAACATATCCTTGGTGCACTATGGGGGATCAGTGTGAGTTGTTGCACAGGAAGGTGACACCATCATGACTCACTACAGGAGAGAGAGGGAGGTAGAGCGACTGATGGGTATCAGTAGGCAGGGAGAAGAGACAGCAGAACCTCGGCAGCTGTTGCCAGGGTTACCGCCTCTCGTCAGCACTGACAAACACACACAGTAGTGGTGCTCTTACAAAGGCAAGGCCAGCACGCTCCTTATAATGTGCAGGGTGTACGCTGGAGAACCCTTGAAACATTTTGTGTGTTTGTGTTTTTTTCATGCTTATATTCTTGTGGAACTTTGTTTGAGATGTACACCTTTTACTTTACTTTACTGGATGAGGTATACAGTTACATAACAATAGTTTGATGTTACAGTTAAGGTGTTAGGGGTAGGCCTGTGATAGTGAGGTTATTGTTGGAAATTGGGGAATTAATATTGTCCATGAACGGTCCTGGTAAAAGTACAAGTCTGTCTGCATCACATGCTTCCAAGCGCAGCACTTTAAAAGAGAAGGCTGGCAATATTCTATTTTCCTTATTATCAACTAATTCCATAGAAACACCAAAACCAACATATGTATGTATGTATGTATGTATGTATATATATATATATATATATACTTACTAAAGCACCAAATGGATATTGATCGATGTGGGAAAGTCCCCATCAAGTACACATTTTAATCCGAATTGAGTAACATTTTGCTACAGGGCCCAGTTTATTTATGGAAATTACAGACTGCTTATTAATAAGACTAAGAGTCTACAGTTGTACTAGTGGCTATGTGACGCTGTACTTTGACACAGCAATGCTTTAGCTAAATGCTAACGACAACATGCTAATATGCTCACAATGACAATGCTACCATAACGTTTAGCAGGCATAATGTTTAGAAAGTTCACCATCTTAGTTTAGCATTTTAGCATGCTAACATTATCTAATTAGCACAAAAGACAATTCTACAGCTGAGGCTGATATATAGGTTTTGCAGGCATTTGGTCAACAGTACCTGTTTCAACAACTAATAAAGTGTGTGATGAAAAATGAAAGTATATGTTTTTAAAGATTTAGGTCTTCAGTCGGATCTGATGGAGTGCTATAGACATGGCAGAGAAAGTGAAATAGTACAGATCATTGGCCTGAGGCATTGATCTTATCATGGATTTCTATAAGAATACTATAGAATGACTCCAGCCTTGTCCTTTAACCATGATGGCCATTAGAAGTGACTAACGTACCCGCTCACTGTATTTCAAACACATGATTAGGTGTGTGTGTGTGTGTGTGTGTGTGTGTGTGTGTGTGTGTGTGTGTGTGCCCACACATGCTGCGTGTGGATCTCATACTTCTAAGGGCAGTGCTTAGCCTAACAGAGGGATTACCAGCTGACTGTGGGATAAACAACCTCGCCACTTGTGCTGACACTAAAGTGCCAGACCTGCTTGAGGGCGTCTGTATACACACCCACAAGTGAGTGTGTATAATCTATAGAAACACTCTTATGGTGTGTTGATACTGAAGGTGATTTATGGGCAGCTCCACAAAGACTACCGTATAAACTATTGTTTTAATCCTGCCTGCTCTGGGTCAGTGCTTTGTTAGTGTCTGTCTATATGACTCTGCATATTAAAGACAGCCATTAGCGTTTGACTAATGGCTGCTTCCCTGTGCCCGCGGCTACCTTTAAACAGACTCCTGTGTCTCCTGACGCAGCTTTGGCTGCCCCCGCTTGTTGATCAGGCTACCGAGAGACTGTCTTGTTAATAGGATGGTGTTTAAACACATAACTAGCATTCTGTTACACCTGTACTGCTCTACACTTTAGTTTTCCCCTGAGGGACATTTTTGTATTGCATTAAGTACTGTGCTCAACTTCTTTTGGAAAAACAGGAATTACAGCGTAACCTCCTGCTGATGCACAAAGTTCTCTTTTAAACCCATTTCAGACATTTTGGAAGGAGAGGGTTTTTTGTTTTTTTTTAATGAAAGGTAATTAACACTTTAAAGAGCATCTATAAATTAGAGAGAGATCCATCAGTAGAGTGTGATCACATTGAAATGGTCAGAATGCCACGTCAGCCCATTCATGGTGATTACATACTGGTTTCCTGAGAAATGTTAGTGAGTGTATCTCATATATTTGTGCTTGTGAGTATTTTTCAGTGCAACTTATCTATCTTCGCAAACCTTTATTTGACAGATGTTTAAGAATCAGTTGTGTCACCTGAGTTGTATTAGTAGTGCTTTTTTTCAAAACATACAAAAGTGGGTCTGTCTTAGAGTGACTACTGGTATTACACAAGCCTAACTTTGACCAGGATTGTCTACTCGCACTCACACACAGCAAACGGCACAAAATCAGCAAGACGAAAAATGCGCAAATGTGGCAATTGGCAAGCTGTTGACTTATCCAATTTTAGTCTTTCAAATAAATATTTGTCTCTTTGTGGATCTGTGGCATTAAAAGGTGGAAGACTTCACAGCTAAATGACTTTCATGATCAGCCTAGCAAATATTGGCTCAATTATGTTTTTGTATTTCTTAGATACCTGTACATGTCTTAGTTAGACATGAATCACGTGTCTTTTTTTCCCCCCCAGAGCAACAAAAAAAGAAAAAAAAAAAGAAATCACAATTTTCCACCACACTCATTTGACTGTGTGTTAAGATGAATACAGTCACTGTTAACTGTTAGTTTTTCACGATAACACATCTTAAAAATAGCGCGGGCCAGCTGTCTTGCCAAGCAAGCGAGTTTTCTGAACGAGTTTGATATCTGAGATACAAAGTCCTTCCTGTGTTTGCTACTTCTGCTTACAGCTACTTCACCCATGAGAACAGGACCTCCTTGCACATTCAACACAAGAGGTTAGTGTTGTACATGTAGCTAATAAATGCCGTCAGCAGAGGGCAGACTCTTCCTTTGACAGAGAGAAAGAGTGTCTGGTGATGTTTGCAGTACTGGCTGCCTTGCTGCATTAACAGTGACACTGATTGACACATAGCCTCTTTGACATTCAGTGCCATGTTCAGTTAAACCCTCTTTATCTTTATGACTCACTTTCTCTCTTTATGTCTTCTTGCATTTGTGTCATCCCGTCCGGCTGCCTAACTGTCTATTTTCCCCTCTTCTCTGTCTCTTCTTCTTCTTCTACTTCTACTTTGAGATATGTCTGTGTGTGTGTGTGTGTGTGTGTGTGTGTGTGTGTGTGTGCGTGTGCTCTGTCTAACCTCAGTGACAGTGTCTGGGAGTTAACCAATCACAAGACGAGAACGGGGTCCAGAGAAGACTCAGAGGCCATGAGAAAGACTCACCCACACCTCCTACACCCACAACCTCTCCCCCCCAGCCAGCGCTGCTCTCACCCCTGCCGACGTTCCGACACACACACAATGTCTGTCACAAGCGCTGAACACAAACAGAAGCACACACACACACACAGAGAGAGAGAGAGAGAGAGACTTACATGCATGAGACTGGTATCAAATCCTCTAATGTATAGCAAAAGGCAGATATTCTACTACTTGTTTGAGTGCATTTTGTTGCCATAGCCAGAGGTTGCAAGGTTAGAGATAAGCACCATGAGTTTGATTAAGAAATAGTGTGATAGTGTCACCGCGCACATGAGACGCAACGCAGCTCCTGTTCATTTCCCAGGGTCAAGTTCCCCATCTCAGTATAACTCTGCATCTTCACCACAAGCACATTTTCTCATGCTTTTATTTCCCCTGTAGCGACGGGGGCAAGTCTTAGCACTCACCAGAGCCGAAAACACTCTGATTCTAACAGATTTGCTCTCTGCTGCTGAATAATGAGCGACATGCCCACACTGGCACTATGACACACTCCTCTGTTGGTCTTGGTCGTGTGTGTGTGAGTGTATGCTGCTGTTTTTGTTTCACTGTGCGTGCCTCCCTTGGTGCCCCGCAGGCCTTCTCACACTCTCCTATTGACATATTTGCATGACCTTTGTTTTTTCAATCGTAATTACAGACACTTTACATTAATACTTAATAAAGTGCAGAATTGCAGGTACAGTATTTGTCACTACATGTGTCTACCGTAATGTAATTTTTCTGACTTGTACAACTTGTATGTGTGCGTGTGTGTGTGTGTGCGTGCCCTGACCTGTGCATGAACCTTAACCTTGAGTGCTGCCACACCAGGCAGAAGTGAAACCTGTGGGTGTGTGTGGCTTTTTGTCAGCCTGCTGTGTGTGTATTTCTAAACATGTGCCTATACGTGTGTGTCTTTTCATACCCACATTTGTACAGACGGCACACTGCTGCTGCACCTCTGACGCCTGCCTCTCTTTTTGTTCTCCAATTCGCTCTCATTTTCCCCCTTTGCGGTGGGCATGTTCGCTTCAGTGTGGTTGCACATACGCACACTTTTGAAGTCACACTGGGGTTAAAAGTCATATGCACACACTTTCACATACACACAGGGGCAGGTCGGCACGTACGCATCCTGATTTGCTCACGTACTGTCCTTTGCCCCTTTGTCGCAACAGCCATCTTTGCATGGGAAGGCTGTCAGTAGATGATAACAAAAGCAACTTTTATGCCTAACATGCGGCATGATTTGTCGTTTTTGTCCACAGAAACAGTTGTCATGTGTCTTTGTGGTTTGCAGGGAGAAACGTGAGATATCCATTGGCCTGTAGCTCAATGTGAGAGCAAAGGCAGTGGGAAACGGAGAATCTTGAGTGCATCTGTTTGGCAGTTTTTTCACACGTCACGTAGATTGAAAGAAAAAAATGTCCTCATTATGAAACTGAAGTACCAAGATAACCCACAATACAATATGATGAATTTTTTGCACATCTGTTTGTTGGAAGTGTCTCTTGGAAATGACTCGATATGCGAGGTGATTATGGATTTTGATAATCATTTGTCAAATGTCAACCAAAGTTCAGTTGATCTAATAACACACACAGTGCAAAATGTGCTGTAGGGCAACCTGTGGAAACCTTTCCTTCTCTTTTTTGCAGCTAATTGGTCAAATGTAGATGATTTGACATAAAAAATAAATTTCCAACACAGGTTGAGAGAGTACAGTACTCTTTCATCACAGATTTTTTTAACAGTTTCAGTTGTTGAAAATAAATGCATGTTGTTTTTATCTTTGGTTTTATATGGGTATTTATTTTTCATGTTCTGTAATTAGTGTTGGTTGATTTAGAATAGGAGAACTGTCATTTCCAATGCATTTAGGAATGAATACATTGAACCTTGAACCTTGAAGTGCAGTGAGCGTGTAGAAAGAAACAAAAACATCATACCTACTTAAATTTCAAGCCGTCATTGATGTTATACTTCAGACTTGAGAGTCAAAGTTCGTAATGTCACAAGATACTTTCGGTATACCTGCTTTGTGATTTTTAAAGATTAAAAACAACAAGTTTGATATCCCATTTGAAGGGTTTATTTGAATTACCACAAAACAACACTATAATGCATTACATATAATAATCTTTTTCTAATTAAGAATGTGAGAGAATCCAGAATGTTTTTGCACTTTAAGTGGCTCAACAATACAATCCAAAGCAGCATCATTCTCCTCATTGGAATGACTGAATAAATTATTTACCACTAGGCCATATGTGTTGTCACTGGGATGAAGATATAAAGACATCAAAATTGGACAGAAAGACAAATACTCAGGGGCTGGAAGTGCATTGCCAGCTTTTAACTTCTCCATGAAGCACAGCTGAGAGTGATTCAGCCACTGATGGAGTTTCCAGTGAAGGTCCTCTCAGTTTTCTGCTGCCCTGCCAACAACCACCAACCCGTCTCTCTTTCCTGGCTTTAGCCACTACCCGGGGGCAACCAGAATTAGGCCCAAGGGTCGACAAGGGGGTCAGAGGGATCAACAGGAACTGGTGTGTGGGTGGCAGTGCCAAGGGATTGTCGAAAGAAGAGGGAGGAAGGTGGGAGGGCACTCCAGAGGCCTGTGGAGGGGGTAGGATTTACCAGCAAGTCGAGTGAAATACTGTGCAATTCAGGCCCTGGTGGGGGGGGGGGGGCAAGATGGCAAAGAGTGATAGGGAGAAGGAGGGAGGGGGGGTGCTTGTCGACTGTAAGGAGAGAGTAGGGGAGAGGTGGAGGGATGGACAGTGCAGGGAGGGGTGGTGGGCTGACAGATGCCACAGTCCAGACCCACAGCACAGGAAGTCATTCATATTGGGAAGTGCTTGTTGCCGGCTCCCACTATCCACTCCAGAGAGGAGTCAGAGTTCACAGTTACCCAACTTTGGATAATCCTGTGACAAAATAGCTCCCACTCAATGCATCAGATCAGTAAAGGACACCTGAATATGTACTATGACATACGTCAATATACACACTGCATTTCTGATTAGGTCATGTGCAGGCTATAGTGCCTCTCTACACTTTAATTAACTCATTCTACAGTCCATGGGTTTTGGGTAGTGCTCGACCAAAACTGGACTTTGATGCCAATACCAATATCAATATTTGGAAGTTAAAATGCGTTAGCTAATGATATATCAGGCAGTACAGATTTTTCACCTCAAACACAGAAATGAAACACACAAGACAGTTTACAGCTGGAAAGATTAACTAGACAATTCACGCTGGTGATCTTTTGCTAAAGTACCTCAAGCATACAGTATCTTTGGCATTTCTGTATTCTGTATATATCGATACTTATCAGCAAACATACATACACTGACATCCGTGCAACTCTCATAAGCTTGACCTGGAGCAGATTCATCGAACTCACTCTAGTTAGGTAAATAAATATCATTCAAGATTCAACACGTTGTCCGCTAATTAGTGTGTTTGTAATTCTGTTCAAATGTCTAGTGACAATTACAGAGTCGCACGGTGGCAACGTCAAAAGGTTCAGGGTTATTTTAGACAAATATCGCATAAAAAGAATGACGAGTTAGATTTGAAAAAGTTTTTTGTTTTTTTTTCTATCTTTGACACTGTAAGACTAGAATGTCTCCTGTATACATGAACACTGGACAAACTCCATGCCTGCATGTGGACGAGAGAGCTGTTGCTGCTGTTAGCGGGGCAACATCAGGTTTAATGAGCTAAATGTAAAAGCCATGTGGGCGTGACAAGAGGACCCATCACTTCACCAGCAGTCAGCTATTGAGGTCTTGTGTGTGTGTGTATGTGTGTGTGTGTGAGTGATGAGAATGGATGGGGATGAACGGGTTTTTTTTTTTTTTTTCCTAGGAGGGGGGGTGCAGATTGTACTTTGGCAGGGAAATACTGTTCTGTGCCAGAGAGGGGTCTGCTCATCTCATTGCCCACTCGCACACAAACACACACATACAGTACACACACATGCTAACCCCCTCTCTTAAGCCTATTTCCTTTGCACAGGGCATGGGAACTCCCCTGATCTCTCTCCTCCCACTCTCGTCTCTTCCTCCACATCATCCCTGTCCTCTTGCTCACCCTCTCTCCTCTTGTCCTCTCCCCATACCGCTCACTTCCCTCTTTGTTTTTTTTTTTGTTTTTTACCTCTCTCCATCACATCCTCACCCTGTCCTGCCCTCGCACTGTCACTCTCTCTGGTAGCCCCTTCTTCCCTCGTGGTCCTCCTGTCCTCCTCTTGCGCTCTTTTCTCCTAGTGTCTTCTCCTCGCTCGATTTTTTGTTTCCTGCCTCCATCTGTGCCCAATTTATCCTGAGCACGGTCTGTGTTTTTTCACGATAATTTGTTTTTGATTCCCCAGAATTAGAAAAGCATTGTGTGCACTCTCACTAAGGCGAGCACACAGACAAACACATGCGCACACATGCGCACTCACACACGTACGCACACATTTTTATTGTATTATTCTATAAAAGTTCCTATAAATCACTGGTTATTAATCGGCCCCAGACGGCCGTCCCCCTTTTGCTCCCCCTCTCCCTCTCCACACAAACACAGACCAGATGCATAGGAAATGGGATGGCAAAAAGGGCACCCAAGAGACAAGCTGCACTTTTTTTCTTTATTTTCCCCCTCTCCTCCTCCTTCTACCCCCGCCCCCACCTCCCCCAGCCCCTGTTTTCTGAGAACGTTCATTTATGTATATGCCCAGAACCCAGACTCACAGAGGAAATAAAGTTTAAATTAAAGTTTAGAAGAAATGAATTAAATAATATATACAAATGGTGATCTGCTGCCAAACAGCCCGGTGTGTGGGATAGAGGTTAAACGTCCATCCTCTGTAGTTGAAGGCAAATGGATTCAATTCCAGCTGTTTGAATTGGGCCCAGTTCATCTCAAATGTGTTCATATGTGCAGTCAACCACACATTCACCCTGCCTCTCTCTGTACTACATTCAGCTTGTGTAAGGTTACCCTGATTATTGTAGTGGGTACACCACTTCCTGCATTTGACTTGCATTGTATCTTGCACCTGTGCAGCTATACTAATTTCGGAGTCATTTCCTTAACTGGCTGAGACATCTGTGTGCACCCAAACTGACACTTGTCTGTGAGACAGGGCCTGCCAGACACCCGCTTTCCTCCCTATTAGCTCAGGCACTTTCAAATTAGCAGCTAACCCTCATCCAACTCCAGTAACGCATACACTCACACACCTGCGCTCAGCTGGCTCGCTCAGACAGAGCGAAAAGGGCAAGTAACCACCAGAGAGAGGGATTTGGATAGAGTGCGAGTGAATTATAGAGAGACTTTGGAGAAGGAGGAAGAGAGACAGGGAGGCTGTGGATGTAATGTAAGTGAGAGGACGTATCTGTCCCACCCTGTCCTGCAGTGCCTGGGAGCCTGGATGAAGTGAGGAGGCTGAAGTGAACTGTTCACAGAGAACAGGCAGAAAATGTGAGAAATGTGCGCGTTGGCTGCAGGGACGAGGGGGAGAACGCTGGTTTTTCAGGCACGCAGGGACAGCCTGCAGAGTTCTGCCAAGAGAAACATGGTGCTGTGTTCCTTGCAAGAGCTATTGGGGTGAGAGAAGAGGAGGGAAGGGGCAAAATAAAAGAGAAGGAATGAAGGTGTGTGTTTGCGGAGGTGGGGGCAGTGGAGAAGAAGATGAGGGGTTCCCTG